>CM028351.1:25823979-25883612 GCA_016618105.1 Dendrobium huoshanense | reverse complement strand
TAGGTTTTATTTATAATGCTATGGATGAGGCCAAGGAGTTGATTGCACACAACTTGGGAGGAGAGGAGGCAAGTTATAGAGAGATTTGGGATATCATTGATGCTCGGTGGGAGGTACAGTTACACCGTCATCTACATGCAACGGCATATTATCTCAATCCTCAATTTCAATATTCAGAGAAGAAATCTTCAAACCCGGAGGTGAAGCTTGGTCTCTATCATTGTATGGAACGACTAATACCAGAGCAGACATATAGGGAGCTTGCAGATTTACAACTTATTATATTTCAAAATAAAGAGGGTTTTTTGGTCTGAATGCAGCAAAATCAACCATTTCCAAACGGGCTTCAAGTATAGTTATTTTTGTAAATGCAAGACACTTATTCAGTTCTGATTATTTTTTTTCTTTTTGAAAACAGTTGAATGGTGGATCTAATTTGGCGATTCCACCCCTGAGTTACAGAGTTTTGTTGTAAGAGTGTTGTGCCTCACTTGTTCTTTGTCTGGATGTGAGCGAAACTGGAATTACATATAGTCAAGTGCAAATAAAGAGAAGAAATCGCCTATCAACACTCATAATGAACTCCCTCGTATATATTATGCACAACAAGAGGTTAAGAGATCGGTGGTTGAGGGATAATGGGTTGAAGGATGATGAGGACCCGTTGGTGTGTGATGATGTGCCATCTGATAATGAATGGTTCATAGATAATGAGACAAATTTGCCATTATTAGACTTACAGCTAGAGGATCTAAGTGTGGATGTCTTGAGGGGCGAAGCAGATCAAGTGGGTACATCCACTACTACCACACCACACACATCCACTAGCTCTGCAGCACAACAATCAAGTAAAGGTATTCCACAACTTTTTATATGTTATTGCATTATATTTATATCAAGTGAGCAATTAACATGATAATGATCTTTTCTCTTATTGAACAGTGAAGAGAAAAGTGAGTCATATTGAAGATGATGATGATATGACATTCATAGATACAATTGGAGAAGATTCCCTGAAGACCCATTTAGTGATGGGATATGATTGCATTTTATATGTTCTTTGTACTTTGGGAGTTTTGTTAAACTAATATTTTGTGAATTTGAACTTTTGGACATGATTTTATTGCATCTATTTTCTTACTTTCCACTATTTTCATATATCATTTAGATGTTTTTATTGTAAGATAGAATATTGCTATTATTTATCTGCTAAAACCCTTAATTTATCATTTACGCAATTCTGTGTCCGCGAGGCTTACGCCTCAGATCGCCTCGAGGCTTACGCCTCGTCTCACGGACGAAAACCGCCTCGAGGCTTAATTACGCAATTTTAAACCTTGACTAAATCTGAGCTTTTACATCTAAATCAATTTTTATAACAAAACTTCTTATTTTATATCTTTTCTTACACATTTTGATTATACCACCAATTATATTTATTATTAAATACATTTATTTTTGATACTCCAAGCATATTTGTAATATTCTTAATATCACTAGCTACTTTTCTCACAAAATATTATCTTTCTCATGGAAAGACGATCTTAATATCTTGAATCTTATTCTCAAAATTATTTTTGTTAGTATTCTTTAAATACCTCCATTTAACTTTAGAATAACATTTTACTTTATTTTTATATTTTTTCATTTCAATTTAAAGTCCAAAACTAGGGTACATAAACTTTCACTTAGAATAACTTTACAATATTTGTAATCAAAACGATCTATTCTTCTTATAAAAAATAATTAATCTGAGTTTTACTATATCCATTCTTATAAGTGATGAGATGTTTCTCTATTTTCTTATATAAAATATTAGCAATTATAAAATTGTAAGCTAAAACAATATCTAATGTGGTCTTACCACCTTCATTAGTCCCTCCCATTGTTTAAAATTGTGCAATATGAGGCTCACCTAGAGGCTTGGCTCAACGAAATTCCAATGGAAACGCCCTTGCTCCTCAACTTAGTTGAAGCTCGCCTTGAGAAGCACCTTGCCTCATTGGCTTGAGGTGGCGGTATGCCTCACCTTACTTATATATATATTTATTAAAACTTATACAAATTCTAAATTAAACCCCCAAACACATAATATCATCAACAAAAAGCATACATCGGGTACATCCTCTTGCAAATGTCTAGTATAAACATCTATGACTAAAGAAAAAAGATATGGGATTGATGCTGATCCTTGATGTAATTCAACTGAAATAGGAAAATATTTGGTCAAAGAACATTGTCTTTGAACACAAGTGACAACTCCTGTATACATATTCTTAATGATTTGAATATAAGAATTATTAGCGCTTTTCCTTTTTAGAACTCTCCAAAGCACTTCTCTTGTAACATTATCATATGTTTTCTCTAAATCAATAAATATCTTATGTAGATCCTCTTTATTTTCTTTATACTTATCTATCAAATCTCTCAATAAAGTAGACCTACCCTGTATAGACCCTTCTAATTTTTTTTTTATACTTCTCTATTAAATCTCTCAATAAATGTATAGCTTCCATAGTAGACCTACCCTGTATGAATCCAAAATGATTTTAAGAAAAAATAGAATCCAAAATGATTTTAAGAAAAAATAGTATCACATCGTAACCTATGCTTAATAGCACTCTCTGATAGTTTTAATGCATGGTACATTAGCTTAATTCTTTTATAATTCACATACTCTTGTGCATCAACTTTATTCTTAAAAATAAGAACCAACACACTCCTTCACTCATCTAGCATATTTTTAGTTTTTAAAATAATATACAAGTGGGAAAATATAAAATAAATTAAAAATGAATATTTATAAAATTCCATAAAGTTATGTGATAATTAGTGGTTTGCACAAATAAGTTTGATTCAAATAGCATGTGAATAACATATGGAAGAACAACCTCTTAAATAAAAATAGTTAAAATATTGTACAAATTGAATAATGTGAATTTCTTATCTTGGTTTAAAAGATTAAATTTTAAATTCAATTATTCTTAAAAAAAATTCATGAAAAAAATGATAGAAATGTTGATTTAGTTCAGCATGAAAATCAAGAAATCAGAAAATCAATATTTATTTGATTGATCGGCATAGAGATATTTTCAAAAGATAGTTTTTGAGAAGTTACATAATCATTTTTTTTTTTGAAAAAATTAGGGGCAATCATGCCCAATTTTCATTTATGTAATGAAAAGATTACAAAATATTAAACATCAGAAAAGAAAAAATAAGAAAAAACTTACAACCTCTACAAAACTCCTAATTAAAACAGCCAAAGGACCATCTTCAAAATATAAAAAACACCATCTAATCACCTAAACAACAATGATTAAATAGCTAAACAAAAACTCCAAAATCTATTAGTAGAATTAGCAATATATAAGAATTTGTAGTCCAGAAAGACCAGCTAAATCTTCAAAATAGAGAACAAGACCTTTACTGAAGTATCACAAAATCCAGACAGAGAAGCCCACTCCAACTTCAACCAATCATCAATCTATTCCTGCATCAAAAAAATGCCAACAACCAGCACCATAAACTTCCTTAAGACACCAATCCATAAAAAAGACTTCAAGCCACATAATAGAGCTCCACCAACATAGCCTCCAAGCCACCAAAAGAGCTCAACCAACCAACAAGGACTCAAAATGGTAAATCCCTACTTGCTAGAAACGACCAACCTAGGAATGAAACTGGTTTCCGGGCCAACCATCCACGAGAAGCCATTGGAAAAACCAATTTATCATTGTCCCAATAACTAGCCTCTAAAACACAACAGAGTCACAGATGCAAGAGAAAGCCCCCCTAAGATGCCAAACCAGAACAAGTCTAGCACCTCAGCCATAACCAAAAAAGAATCCAACCAAAACCCATAATGGCATTAAAGAACCAAATTCTTAATAGAATGAAAAGATCTCTAGAGATAATGTTAGCCAAAATAGCATTCTTAATAAACCTTTCCGCCGTAACAGAAAAATTAAACTTTCGAACAAATCTTATATTATTCCTTTCTTTACATAAAAAATAAATCGAGTAGCAAGTTGAAAGAAATAAAACAGCCTTTAGATTCTTCTCTTTTGTATTAGGGAATTAAAATAAGAAAACTTGATTCCGAGTTGACTTGAGCATAAAAAACTCCACCCGTGGTACTAAACCAGAAATAATTTTAAAGGAAAAATCACACTGAGAGAAAAAGATGTGTACGATTTTCCTAGCTTTAGCACATAAAATACAATTAAGAGGCACATTCAAATTCCTTTCTCAAAGAATATATGTAGTTTTCAAACCTTTCAAGACAGATCTAAGCAAAACAAGCCGGATCTAAGCAAAACAAAAAAATCTCAAAGCATAACTTTTATGCCAAATAAAATAACACCGTTCCACTTTAGTTAAACCATCATAAAAGGCAGCATGAAACATTTCAGAAGAAGGATGAGATACCCCATTCCAATAAACACAAGAAGCCACACTATTTGATATAGGTATAGAAGTTATGTCCCAAAAAATTCAGTATTTAAGTTCTCAGGAATCTTCCAACCATTAGCATCTAACCAAACACTCACAGCAGCATTATTAAAGGCTACCAAATTATAATTACTTGCTTCATGAATAGCTTTTTTGTTACACCAAGGGTCCCAAATTAGAGAGAGAACAGTTAAGCTGAATTATGAAGGGCAACTTTTAATCATACTAGCAGAACATAAATTCTTCCAAAAAACAAGTTTTTTAAGAAGGCTTCCAAAGTGAAATATACTTGTGTTTAACCCATCCAGAAAGAAGACCAATACCTTTAAGAATACGCCAAATCAGAGAACAACTATAAGCAAAACTTAAAGCTATAGGATTGGGAATACCAAGACCTCCAACATTCTCAGGTATATAATAATATGATTTTTTCTATTTGAGGCCTCTCCGAAAAAAAGAAAATTAGAACAAAAGTTCTTGATAAATTTATAACAGAACTTAGGGAGATTAAGGCCTCTAATCCAGTTTGAAACAAAATTACTAATGGTAAAGTTAAGAAATTGATTTCTCATAGCTAAAGAAAGAACTTTAGCTCTACAAATAACATGTAGATCAGTAACTTCACTGATAAGAGATTGATAATCAGTGAAAGAAAGCCTTTTACAATAAAGAGGCAACCCAATGTATTTCAGAGAATTACTATAAATAGTCACATTCAAGATCTGACCAATATTCTCAGCATCAGAATAATGATTATAAAAAATAGTCATGTTTGTATTATGGTTTATATAAAGACCTATGCAACAAGAGAAATAATCCAGAATCTCCTTCAGTCTTCTAGCATTAGAAATAGAGCCTTTCCCAAAAGCAAAAAACATCATCTACAAAGAGAATATGAGAAATGGAATTCTCGCCAGCATTGATGCTCTCAAAATTTACATGTTTAGACTTATCTTCTAACAAATTAGATAAGACCTCCTTAACAATGCAAAACAAATAAAGAGAAAGAGGACAACCTTGATGAAGACCTGAAGAAGAGCAAAAAAACCCATTTAAAGCACCATTAAAAACAGAGAAAATAATATGGTCAATACACCCTTTAATCTAATAGATAAAAACCATAGGAAAACCCTTCTGAGCCAACCTAAATAAAAAATCTCTAGAGATCATATAAAAACCTTATGAATATCAAGTTTAGCACAAAAACACTTCACATAAGCCTTGCAATTAAAATCCCTAAGTAAATTAGCAGCCAACAAAATATTATCAAAAGAAATTATTTTTTTAATAAACTCAGCTTGACTAGGATAAATAATAAAAGGCATAACACTTTGCATTAAGTTACATTATCAGATCTTCATATGATTTAAAAACATAAGCAGGTAAAGATTTGTCTAATTCTAAACTAGGAATATCTTCAAATTCTAAGTTTAGTTTGGTTCATATGTTATACTCTTATTCAATTCAGGTTAAGATCTGCTCAGTTCTAAAACTAGGAATATCTTCAATTCTTATTCAAGTTTAATTTATTTGTGATCTCTTATTCAATTCAGATTTAGATTCATGTTCTTACGTTTGTTCTATTTAAGATCCACCTACTTGAATTGGTTCTGGTGCATGTTCGGTTTCATTCTATAAAACTTTTTTTTATTTCTAATTCTTCATTAAAGAATATTTTTGAATTATAATTTATTCAATATGGTCATATTTGATAATGCATTATATTGATGCTGTGCAAATAAAAAAAGCCTGCACAGTGGAAATGACAAACCAAACATTAATTTATAAAGCTCTACAATCATATGGTTAAATGGGAGGGATATTTGTAAAATTTTATCCACCCCAAAATCAAATAATTAATCTTATTATTGTCTAGGGGAGGGAGCAAGGGATGGAGGAGGAAAGGGTGTTCGGTTATGACTTATCCTAAGTAGAAACATTATTCTCGTTCTCATTTTGATAATGGAGCCTTAACATAGTTGCAATAAAAGATTCCGTTTTTTTATTCCGTATTGTCACACCAGTTCTGTTAAAAAGCTTAACTGGTTTTTTCTTGCAACGTCTACCTTATGAGTTCATCCTTTTGTAGGTCCCAAATGTGATGGATTTTGTACTAGCCGAGTTCCATAGAGCTTGCATTTACACCGTTCCGAAGCATCTACAAGCTTCAGATGTGAGTTATTATCCTTGTTCCATCTGGAAGCTGCTAACTCCAATGCTTTTTATTCATGTCATTTCAGATGGTTTTACAATTGATTTCAAGTAAGTTTTTTTTTTATAAATAAGGCCACTTAATAATGTCAGTTTCTTCTCTGTAGCAACTCTTCTAAAGTTTTTTTTTTTCTTGCCTTTATAATGAGAATCTTCTCGTGATGAATGGGATTATGTTGGAATATTCATCAACGCAATGCAGTTTAGTATGATATATTATAATAATATAGTTCGGTGCAGACGTGTTTGAAAATAACATTTTAGGTAAGCATGTTTAAAACTCTTAATGCTTTTTTCTTTTTCTGTAGAAAAGGTCAATAATTTTAAGCTTTGGTAAAGACATTACAAGTTTTGTACAATAACAACAACAATGCAAACCTTTATCGAATTACATGGAGTCGGCTACGTGAATCATTTTATTTCCTTTGTCCTGTTAAGAGTCAAAATCCCATTTAAATCTAATATTTTTTAATCAAGTCTTTTTAGGTCTTTATCTATCTTTCTTAACATAGGTTAAATCTAATATATTTTCTCTCCTAATTGGGTCATTTTAAGGCCGACGTACTTACAATTTATTAAACCGCACCCTACTAACATACCTTTCTCCCCATGCTGGTGTGAGCATGCACCAACGCCTACAAGCAGCAGATGTTGCCACTTATTAGCATGCTTGGTATCTCGCCAGTGCATGCTTGCTCCCGGATGCTCTCTAGCTAATGGTTGTTCAAACATGCTGTCAATGAAATGTACAAAGAATATAAGATACTGGAATAATTTGGTAGACAAAAATAATGTTGAAAGATTAGGACGGAAGCATTTGGATAGAGCGAAGATAATAAAAAATGATTAATGTAAACAAAGTTGCACAAAATATGTTTAATATCTCATATAATACTTAATTAAAATACTAGATGAATTATAATTAATAAAGATAAATAGTTGGGATAACTCTAATGGTGTAGATGATGATAATTACTCAACTATTTTCTTGTTAAATCTCGGTGATTTGATAATTGATGTATTTGGCTAGATATCTTTGTCCTATTTCAAACAAACCCAACAACAGTATCTTCTGTCCTTTAACAATGTTCCTCTATTGACTTGTAACGCATAAAAATCCTTTTTTCCTAAAACGTCTTTTTCTTTAAAATAATGGTGCTACTAAAGTCCCCAGCTATTGGATGCATTACGAAAGGCCTAACGTGACCTGCGTTGGACTTTTTCTGCCAAAGCTTGCTACTTATTTGATGCTGGTTATTATGGTAACATAAAATTGATGTTTATATCTACAGATAAAACTTGTTATGGATAAAGTTGCTGTCTTCATTATAAATTTTTGATAAACTGTTGCAGGCAGCTTCACAAACCAAGGATTATTGGAAAATGTTGGGTTACCGAGAAGAAGATGGGGGGGTTGAAAGCACAGATGAATTCTTGAATCGCGTTGAATCTTGTATGAAATTATATGCTGCTTTGATTCAGGTTCTTTATTATTATTCCATTTTACTGAAACTTCATTCGTATTGCTTCCGTCTTCCATAATTGTCCTAATAATCGTATATGGAAATATAACCTATATAAGCATCATGAGAGGCTGACTTAGTAATTATATTGCTTTACGTTCCATAGTCAACATATGATGTTGTATTAATCCATAATTGCTTTGGCAGACGGAGATCGATGGCGTTAAAAATCCTCATGGCTTGAAATATGGGTGGGCATGGCTTGCGATGTTCCTCAATGCGCTACCAGCTAATAGAACCACAGCTGTCGCGTTAGAAGCCTTTTTGAAGGTTAATCTTCCATCCATACTATTTTTCAGGAAAAAAAAAATCCTATCTAGATACCGTAATCAAAATGCAATCAAGATAAACTTCATAAGTTTTGAATATATTTTAAGATGAGTGTAATACATAAATAATTAATATTACACTCATCTTAAAATAAATTAAAAATTTTTGGGACTTATTATGATTTGGATATCATGATATCCAATTTTTTTTCTATTTTATAGCGTAATTTAAGGCTCCTTTTTTAATCAATTTTTTCTTACATTATTTCAACAGATGGCAGGATTTGCACTGCTTAGAAAGTATAAATCTCAATTCATGAAAGTGCTAAATGTCATTTCTAGAAGATTTCTGCCTGCTCTTAAGCAACGGGGTGAAGCTGTTAACGAAATTGTTCTGAAATTGGAGCAATATTTGGATGATAAGATTTATCTACGTGAACCAGAAGGACGACATTTTCGAGGTTCTTTGTTGTCTAAAGTCTTTCAATGAGCTGTTCATTCTTGTTTGTACATTTAATCGAACTACAATTGCTTGTTGGGCAAATGAAGGAAATATATTTTTTGTTGTGTTAAATAAATAAAAGTAATTATTGCAGGCTCTTCAGATAAAATCCTCGGCTCATATGTTTTAGAGAATAATTAATTGGTTTGTCTGATATATTTTCTAATTTTTTTTCTTTAATGAGACCAACTCCCAGCACTTGCATTACTTAGGTGGTTCCGGACAAGGAAAGCAGAAATTATTATTATTATTTATTGGTATAATACCCAAAAGACGAGTCTTCAAAACTTGTTGAAGCATCAAGTAAGAATAATTTCAAACGTAATATCACTATGAGCATAACCACTTGTATTCATTGATTACCATGGTATAAATTTTAAATGGAAAAGTTTGCATTTTACTCGAAGCATATTTATTAATAAATGTTAAGCTTAGCCCCAATAAATGAACCATTCACTTTGTTAATTTGTGGTTATGATCAAATTTGATACATCAATAAAAACATCAAGTTTTTATTCCGCTTTATGGAGTTAATTATATGAATTTTTTTTCATTGTTCTATTAAGAGACAAAATTTCATTTAAATTTAATAAATAAGATTATTTCTAATATTTTCTAACTAAATTTTTTTAGGTACATCTCTACTTCTCATAATATTGACAAAAATTTAATACTTAGACTTTCTTAATTGGGTCATTGGTGTTTTGTGTACAAATCATTTAAGATTCTCTCTAATCTTATTTTCCATTGGAGCTATTCCAAAATTGTAAAAATATAGATTAGAATTTTCTTGTGAATTATGATAAATGAATGCAAGTCGATGATAATTTTGTACCTAAAAGAGTGTTGCTAAAAACATTGTCCCATTTAGGTGTATTTAGGCAATATTTTAAGAAGAGATTTTGTTGTGCTAATCTAATTCTAAAAGCTCCTGAGGAACTTAAATCAATTTGAGAAACGCTCTTCTTCATCTGCTATAAATCAATATATATAAACTTAATATTTATATTTTTATTGCATAAATATTGACAAATGCTAGCCCATCAACTAACAGCTACACTCCCCCATGAAAATTGTAGCTCCAAGACTCACCCTAAGTAGTACAGCCTAGGGTGTTGTCATCCCTGATAAGCTCCATCAAGGGAATTATTTAGACTAGCCTAGACTTTAGGGGCCACTCTCCTTGATAGGGCTTATTTTCCCATAAAAGCCATCCGCTATCAAGATCATTTGCATACTGTTGACATTCATTGTCTAGCTATAGAAAGAGTACACCACAAAAGCTCAAGGCTATGACCTCACACTACCAAAAAATGCGGACTATCGCAGCGGATTTTTGCAGTGGTTTAAAAAACCGTTGCGAAATCTACGTTTTGAAAACGAAAACTGCTGCGATTTGCATCGGTTAAAACCGCTGCAATTTGCACCGGTTAAAACCACTGGCATATCCAATTGAAAACTTTAAGTGACCCGAAGCCCTAATTCCTCTCCTCCATCTTCTTCGCACGAACTAGAGCGGCTCCGGATTTCTGTGCGACGAAAATCTTCTCCTCGTGAATCCCGACCGATCGTGCCTAGCTTCGATCCTCATCACTGTGAGTCTCGTCCCCTTCATCCTCTTCTTCTCTTTTTCTTCTCATTGTTTTTCTTCATATACTTCGTTTGCATCATTAGGGTTTAGGTTAATCGACCGTAGCTTAGTCGATGGTTTTTAAACATGAAATGCAAAGCTCCTCTTTATAAATTTCGCCCGTTTGTTTGAGAGTGAAATGTAGTATTGAACAATAGTCATGATCGGATGTGTGCTACCAATCCTCTTAAAATTTCGTCCTTGTATGATCGGTTGCTATGAATGGACCATTTTCAATGGACCATTTTCAATGGACCATTTTCAAACTATGATCGGTATTTTTAGGAAACAATCATGGTAATTTAAAAAGGAAACAATCATGGTAATTTATGTAACTATTCTGCATCAATCTGTTTGCAAACCTGCTGTGTTTTTTAAAAAGTGATCAATCAATTGCAAAGAGGAGAGAAGGGAGAACAATTAGAAAACTTAACCTGAATAGTGTCGAGAATCAACCTCTTCACTTCCTCAAGGCCACCTACATCTTCCCACTTTACATTAGGCACCTGAGATAGTAGTGTAAACTTAGAAACTTAAATGTGACCAGCAAATCTAGTTACTGCACAGTAAACTACGAGAATAGGCTTTAGCATAAGTATAAAGTACATGATTTATATCATTCAAACATGCAAATTTATACATTAAAATAACTGATATACATAGTTACTTATGGAAAACAAAAGGATCAGCAAGGGATTGATAGTCACACGTCATTTAGTAACACAATATATATGTAGATAATGCCCCATTGGACCTGAGACAAAGCGTTACAAAGCATACTCTAGCCTTATATGTTGTGGCTCACCTTAGGAGTACCAAGAGCGGAAGCATTTATTTTTTTAGAGTATTCTAAAGCTTTGGAGAAATCTTCTTTGCCCAATTGCTCGAGTGAGCATGTACGAGAGCCTCCTTCATCCTTGGCAAATGGGACACAATTTCCATTTTCAACATTATAATTGCAGCCACCAGTGAAATATTTACTTTTTAAATATATATCTAGATAAAATTTTTTGATAAGCTCTAAAAAACATCTTTGCCTTAAATGGAGTTCGTAATGATTAGTATATACTTTAGACTTTTGTGATCCTTAAAAGCTTTGAATCAAAACAGATATAATTAATAGGGTTGAATTTCCTGATAAGGCTAAAGATTCCAAATCACAAAGGAAGCTCTCGCAAAGGAGATATTATTGGGTTCGGACACCGGACACAAGTTATCATTCCATTCCCTTCCGTACCTTCAGTTCACTCATAGCCTCCTCTCCTCTCCTCTCCTATCTTAGGCTCAATACCATTCACCGGACTTCCCATAGATTCAAAGCTTTTTCAGTTATGGATGCCAGGTTGTTTAATAGATAAAAAAAATAAAAAACTTGCCAGTTCCTTTTACATCAGCATCGTTTTAGACATATTTTCTGTATGCTTATTAAATGTGTATTTTTTGAGTGCTTTACAGGCTTGATGGATAAGAGTTGGATGTCAAAATCAAAATGGAGTAGTGATTATATTGAAGGTGTTGATAATTTTTTAAAATTTGCTACACAAGGTCAAAGTTCAACACAAAAAATTTTATGTCCATGCAAATTATGCATTAACAGATATTTTCATTATGTAAAAGAAGTCAAGTTACATTTACTCTCCAAAGGAATTTTCCCTGAATATGTTGTTTGGAATCGACATGGAGAGGAACATGCTTTTTTAGCAGAAGTTACAAGATCAGATACATGTACTGATACTAGTAATATTGTTGAAGTACAAACTGAAGGCGAGCTGCACAGAACAAATGATATAGAAGGATTGTTAAGGGACACATTTTGCTCAGGCAATGCCAATTTAGATGATGAACATATTGAAAATAACATAGATTTGACAAATGATGAAGCAATGAAATATGGTGATTTATTGCTAGAAGCAGGAGCAGAATTATACCCTGGTTGTAAGTCATTCACAAAGTTATCCTTCATCTTACATTTATTTCGCCTAAAATGCTTACACTCTTGGTCTGCAAGATCTTTTGATCAATTGATTGAGTTATTGATTGAAGCTTTCCCTGATGGTTCATTGCTACCTAAAAAAACATATGAAGTGAAGAAGATAATGAAAGTGTTTGATCTTGGATATATAAAGATAGATGCATGTCCAAATGATTGTTGTTTATTTTGGAAAGATAGATCTATTCAAGAGGTTTGTCATATTTGTGGTTCTTCACGGTGGGCAGGGGCTAAAAAAAGTTCAGCTAGAGGAAAGAAAAATCAAATGAAGTCTGTTAAGGTTGTTCGATACTTCCCATTGATTCCTAGGCTTCAAAGATTGTTTAAAACAAAAAAATCTGCTGAAGAGATGATTTGGCATGCCAAATAGAGAAATATAGATGGGTTGTTACGACATCCAGTTGATGGAGAAGCTTGGAAATCCTTTGACTCTCGATATCCTGATTTTGCTTCAGATTCACGTAATGTTCGTCTCACTTTAGCCAGTGATGGTTTTAATCCATTTAAGATTATGAGTAGTACATACAGCATTTGACCCATACTTTTGGTTCCTTACAACATGCCTCCTTGGATTGCAATGAAACAAACGTCTTTCATTCTATCTACTATTATACCAGGGGAGAAGAGTCCAGGAAATAATATAGATGTCTATCTCCAACCACTAATAAATGAGTTTTCTGAACTATGGCATGGAGTCATTTCCTACGATGCAGCATCTGGACAATCTTTTAACTTACGAGCTGCATTAATGTGGACGATCAATGATTTTCCGGCTTATGGTATGCTTTATGGTTGGAGCACTAAAGGTAGATTTGCTTGTCCTTGTTGTGCCGAAAATACAGAGTCTTTATGGTTATATAAGGGAAAGAAATTCTCATATATGGGTCATCGTCGTTAGCTACCAGAAAATCACTTATTCCGTCGACAGAAACAGTACTTTGACAATAAAGAAGAGATCCGTAAAGCACCTAGAAGGAATACTGGTAGTGATATTTTACAGAAATTATAAAATATTCAGTTTGATTTGGGCAAATCTAGAAGCTTGAAAAGAGGGCGTACAGTAGAATTCAGTGAGCATCATATTTGGAAGAAAAAATCAATTTTCTTTGAGCTCCCTTATTGGGAGTATAATTTACTACAACACAATCTTGATGTCATGCATATTGAAAAAAATATATGTGATAATTTCATTGGCACTTTACTTGATCTTGATAAATCTAAAGATAACTTGCAAGCACGCCAAGATTTAGTTGACATTGGAATTAAAGCTGAACTGCATCCACAAATTCTTGAAGATGGTACATATTTTTTGCCACCAACTTGCTTCACAATGTCAAAAAAAGAGAAACTGATGTTTTGTCAAGTTTTGAAAAATATGAAAATGCCCAAAGGTTATGCATCTAATATCTCAAGGTGTATTAACGTTGCTGATTGTAAGATTGTGGGCTTAAAAAGTCATGATTGTCTTGTGCTAATTGAAGAACTTCTACCTATTGCTTTGAGGTCATGTTCTCCATCCGATGAAATTATACATATTCTAGTGGAGATTTCAAAAATTTTGAAGTCAATTTGTATCAAGGTTATTGATCCAAAAGAGTTGGACATACTCAAGAATAATATTGCAATAATATTGTGTAAAATGGAAAGATCAATACTCCCATCATTCTTCACGATCATGGTTCATTTACTTATTCACTTGGCCGAGGAAGTAAAATTAGGTGGTCCGGTTCAGTATAGATGGATGTATCCGTTTGAGAGGTATTTAAATTGTAATTACTAATTCAAGTTATTATTGTTTAACTTGACATAATCTCTTAAAGGTTTTTATTATTGCAGATTTTTTATAGTATTAAAAGACTATGTAGCTAACAAAGCACAACCTGAAGGTTCTATTGTGGAGGGTTATATTGCTGAAGAAGGGATAACTTTCTGTTCTAAATATCTTGAGCGGTCTCAATTTTTGAATAAAGTCGCAACAACAACTGATGCACAATTTATTTTTAAATTTTCAAGTGGTGGTACTCCCTTGGGAATGGTGACTTCATTCACCTTAGATGATAATTCTTTGGTTCAGGCACATAGATATGTTCTCCGGCATTGTGATAATATTGAAAGTTATAGACAACTTTTCAAAGATAGAGAGAGAAGAAAGCGACGCGGGCATACACATCTAACATATATAGATTTAGAGAGACTTATTAATGAAATATTTTATGAGTGGTTGCGTGATACGGTACGCTCTATTTTCAAACTTACATTATTATTTAATATTAAATGTATCATGACATAGTAAATATATTTTTTATTCCTTGTTAGGTTTCAAGTTCTAATGATTTGGAAATCTCAGAAGAAATCAAAGCACTGCTAAGGGCCCCAACAAAATTGCAAACAGATATAAGGGTCTGCTCATTAATAGTTATATTTTTCATACTAAAGAACGAGATGAAGGCAAAAAACCCAGAATTTTGGTGTTGTTAATACAACAGAGATTGGAAATTTTAGTTATTATGGGAAAATTAATGATATTATTGAAATTAATTACTCTAACATATTCAAGGTGATATTATTCAAATGTGATTGGGAAAACACAAGTTCAACAGGCATAAAACAAGATGAATTTGGTTACACACTTGTGAACTTCTCAAGGCTTATTCATACAGGTCAGAAAATCCAGGATGATCCTTTTGTTTTCTCTTCACAAGTGGAGCCTGTATTCTACATTGAAGATGCTAAAAATCTGAATTGGAATTTTGTTGTGAGAGTTAAACCACGAGATGCATTTGATTGTAATATTTCTTTATCACCAGATGTGCCATAGACCTTCATTAATTGATTATAGAAGAAGAGATATATGGAAGAGAAGATGGAAGGGATGATGATGATATTGATAATGTTATTTTGTTTTTGAGTATTTTATGACATTTTACCGTTGGTTGTCGACTGTTTTATTTGAATTTTGGTTTCTGGTTTCTATTATTTTGATAAATATTGTAGTTTTATATTGTAAGGTACTTAGATATTTTTTTTGTATGAGCATTTGTTTACATAATATTTTGATGTTATTTTTGTAATTACTCCTAAATTTTACATTCATAACTAGCTAAGAAAATGCTTCGATTTAGTTTCAGTTTGTGGAATTTGCATGTTTCCAATTTAGCCATTCTATTTAACTTCCTGGTCAAATCTATTGAGCAAAACCTGTATCAAAGAGCCTGCCTTTCTACAAAATCTATTGAGGAACTAACTGAACCATTCATTTTGAGATGCAATTCTAGAAATTTCACTTGGACAGGAAAGGAGAAAAAGAATTCATGTAGGTAATGGTAAAAAACTGCTCACTGGTGATCATGGCTGTCAAATTTATGTGATCATTCCAAGTATTTCTATTCACAACTGCTCATGGCTATAAAATTTATAAGGTATTAGCAACGATTTTTTTTCTTGAAATTTCTAAGTTTGAGGTCTGCTATCATGAATCTCTATAATGATGAAGTTTGAGGAATTGCTCACAAAAGTTCATATGAGGAATTGTTTTCTATAATTATATTTGCTTTCAAATTTGTGAAGATTTTATAAATTGCTCAAAATTATATTTGCTTTAAAAAAGAGATTGAGTGATGTTCTACATTTATATGTTGTTTTCTTCTAACAACACTGTTGTGTTCTACATTTATATGTTGTTCTCATAAATGGTTATATGCAATTCAATATATAACAAACACTTTTAATTTTTTTTCATTGCAGGAAATGACAAGAGGTAGTCGTTTTAGACAAGCAAAGAAGGTAGTTTGTAGAGGTGGATCAAGTAGAGGAGGATCAAGTAGAGGTGAAAGTAGTAGGGAGACTGAATCAATCATACCTTCTACTCCAGTAGACCCAAATTCACAAGAAGAGATTGAGTGCAGTGGGACACAACAGGCTTCACGACATTCATTTTGTGGTGCAGCTCCAGCCCCACAAGAGGTGGTATGGCTCGTAGGTATGGTTTTCTTTTTATAACATTCATTTTATTTTAATTGAATTATGTAAATGAGCAAGGACCTATCATGCTTATTAATTTATTTTGAATTATGTAGATGAGCAAGGAAATCCTTTAAGGCGTAAGGGGAGAACAACATGTGCTGATATACAAAATATGCCGCCAGGGACACGAATTCATATAGAAGTAAATGAAAACAACATCCCTTGTAACATACCTGAGTCGATTTGGCTAGGAACATATCTTGGTGTTGTTGCAAGAGACCCTGTTTTGGCTCCAATATCATTCCCTGATTGGAGAAATAAGGGTATGGAGCCATATAAGAAAAAAATGTTAGCTGAAGTTGAGTTATTTATTTCATAGCAAATTTGAATTTTTTATGATTTATATTATTAACCATATCATATTTGTAATTGCAGTCTAAATTTGAGTTTCCTGGTCATATGCGCCATTGGATTCTTCAATCCCTTGGTGTTAAATGGCGTAATTATAAAACCACCTTAAAGGCTGAGCATTGGGACATTAGACCAATTCAGGAAATTTTAGAGACAGTTCCAGCTGGAGTAGATCAGTTGCAATGGTGTCAACTTGTTAACAAGTGGTCAAAGCCGGAGGACCAGGTAAATATTGTGATTAAGTTTTTTTTTTACATATTTTAAAATTTGGAATGTAACATTATCATGTATTACATGAAAGGGCTGTGAAAAATTCTGCCAATGCCAAGAAACAAACTTGTCCTCACACAATGGGTCGTGTGAGGTCAGTTCGAAGACAAAAGGAAACGGTATAAATTAAACATTTATTTATAACTACTAAATACTTTATATTCAAACTTACATTGTTATTATATTTTTTTGTAGTCTATTACGGACAGATTACAATTATGGAAAATTAATAGGATGCATAAAGATGGGACATGGTCATCTGAGGACGCTATACAGCGATGGGTACATATATATATATATATATATATATATATATATATATATATATATATATATATATAGTTATTACTGTTGAGTCCAGTAATTAGGTTGTTAAGCCTAAGTAAATGTCCCACGGCTACCAAGAGGGGGGTGAATTGGTAGTTTTAAAAATTTTAAACCCTCTTAATAATAAAGTTGAACCGAAATAAAATTTTCTTTTAAAGTTAGTAGAAAAATGTTTTTCAACCACAGAGTTGTTAAAACTGAAATTCAAAGTGCGGAAACGTAAAAGCAATAAAGTAAATGACACCAGATTTATAGTGGTTCGGTCTATAACCAGACCTACATCCACTCCTCAGAGGCACCCTCTGAGTATTGCACTAATACCACAAAGTGACTCTCCTTTAGCACCCACAGCAAGGCGGAGAAGCCTGTACAAAACACTCTTTTCACCACTACCCGGTGCGGCAGAGAACCGTCGTCCTTTTACACAATCCACAGTGCTGGCAGAGAACCGTCGTCCTTTCACACTCTCGTAGTGTGGGCAGAGAACCCTAAGGTTGTTCACACTCTCCAAGTGTAGGCAGAGAACCTTCTCCCTTTTACACTCTCCTAGTGTGGGCAGAGAACCCTCGTCTGTTCACACTCTCCAAGTGTCGGCAGAGAACCGGACCTTCTTGAATGATCTTCTCATAAGAATCTAGAAAGAAGAAAGAAAAGAGTGAAGAAATCCAATTTCACAAGTAGAGACTCTTACCTTAGCAATCCAAGTGAAGCCTTCTCGCTCCAGTGGTAGGAATCCTCCTTTGAATGCTCTCTTCCACTCTCTCCTTGGCTATTCTCTCAAGAGGCACAAAGATCAAATGACAAAAAGATTGGGTGGCAGTCTAATTTGGACCTTTTATAGAAAAGACAAGAAAAACCGCCCAAAAACTGCAAATTTCCAATTCTGTACGCAGTGGATCATCCTGTACGATCCTGGATGGTCCTGGACGATTTTACTTAAACGATCTGAAACGACCCAATTTGTATATGTGTACGAAATGACTTCGTACAGCTGATCGTCCTGTACGAACTAGGTTCGTCCAGTACGAACGGTTATTACCAGGTCGGTTCTAGAAACTGCTGAAAACTGTTCTAAGTCGGTTCATCGTTTGGACGAAAATATGTTCGTCTGGACGAAAATTTTCCAGAGAGCCGATCGTCCTGGACGATTATTTATTTCGTCTGGACAAAAAATTTCCAGAGCACCCATCGCCGCGGACGATAATTTGTTTTCGTCTGGACGAAAATTTTCCAGAGAGCTGATCGTGCGGTACGATATTTATTTTCGTCTGGACGAAAATTTTCCAGAGCACTGGTCGCCTCGTACGATGATAAAATTCGTCTGGATGAAAATTTTACAGAGAACCCATCGTCCGGGACGAAAATAAAATTCGTCCTGGACGAATAGGACTTAGAAAAAAAATTTTTCAAGCAAGTTCCTATTCGTTCCAAGTGCTCTACAGGAGATAACTGACAGATCGTCCAGTACGATAAATATCGTCCTGTACGATCAGTATAGAATTTCAAGATCTCCTAATTTGTGTGTGTGAGATTTTATTCACTCAATTACAATCACTCCCTTTCAAAATTAATTCAAAGAAAAGACAAACTTCAAATAAACAAAATATCATATGTTGAATTTGATTTGAAGTTTTCGTAGTCTGGAGTCTGATTTTCCTGAAATGTTAGAACACACAAGAGCAAGTGCAAATCTTCTAAAATTGTTAGGAGATAACTATACATCTGAACAATAATGTTTGGAATCATCAAAACTACATAAGTTGCACAAATATAAATCATTCAAATAGCAACTATTCAAACAATCTCCCCCTTTTTGATGATGGCAAAACAATTATTATTTGTAAGGTTTCAAGTTAAAACAGATCTCTTATCTCCTAAACTCCCCTGAATTTATGAGTACATTAAAATAAGGAGGCATTAAAGAACAATATTTAAAGAACAATATTTTTGTTATTCAAAAAATTTTTTAACACAAACAAATAAAAAACTTGCAAACAGAACAATTAAAAATAGAAAACACAAACCACAAGAATACAAACATAATAATTTCTCCCCCTTTTTGACAGCAACAAAAAGTGAAGAAGAAAGAGACAAGAAATGTAAATAATTATATGAAATTCATTGTTAAAATTTAATCTAAATTGTGATTTGACATAGGGTATGCAATTTTAAATTAAAGATATTAGGTCAATCATAGAAATTTATAAAATTTATGAAATGAAATAACATTGTAAGTAAGAAGAATTTATCAAAGACATGATTCAATTTAGACATTTTGATTATTGAAAATCATTACAAGTGAGATGTAAAAAAAAAATTCTATATTTCAAAGTTCAATAGAATATAAATGAACATTTAGATCAACTTGAATTAAGAGATTGAACGAATTTGGAAAGAAGAGAATTACCTCATGTGGTGCTTTGCACATCTTTTCAAAGTTTTGGAGCACATTTTTGTGCATTTTTCTTTGGTTGGGCTTATTTTGTGCCTCTTTTTCACTTTGCAAATTTTTGTGTATTGCTTTTGATTTTTGTACATTTGTACAATGTTCAAGAGTAATTTGACCAATTCTTTCCAAAATCTATAATCTAAAATTTCAAATATTTCTAGGTGCATAAATATCATTTGAGCATAGAAATACAAAATAAGAAAACATCAAAATTGCAATAACAATATTAACTTTTATGTAGTCTAAATGAATATACATGAATTTAAAAGTTCTAATTACAACAAGTTATAAAAAAATTATAAATTTAGAAATTCTAGATTTTCTAATATAGATAATCTCAAATTACAATCGAATTTAAGCACTATGTAGATTAAAAAAAATACTAATGAAATTCATAAACATTAGCCACATTTCAAAACAAATCCAATAAAAACAAACTTTCATTGATAAAAAAAAACGGATTACATAAAAAAAACATTGAACTTAAAAAAAACAACTTAAAAACAAACACTGAATAATAAAACAGACACGATAATAATAATAAAAAAAAAATACACCATACACACATAAAAACAATTTCTACTGTTCTGGAGGAGGAGGAGGAGGAATGCCGCCAAAGAGGTTGAAGTAGGAGGCCATCAACATTACATTGGTATTTATTTCATGAACTTCATCTCTAATATTACCAATGTCATGTTGCTGCTGAGTAAGTTGAGCATCAAATTGATCAAACCTTTGATCAACGTGAGTCTCTAGTCTATCAAATCTCTCAATCAGATTCTGGTAATCTGATTGAGAAGCAGAACCTTGCACTCCTTCTTCTTCTTCTTCTTCTGAAGCACTAGCATGTGTTTTCTCTTTTTCTTTTTCCTCCTTGAAGAGCAATCTGAATGATGCATCGTTATAGTAAACTGGCTCTTCATATTCTTCATCAGGATGCACTATATTGTACTTCTTCTCCAAAATATAAGTAATCAAGTGCCCTAAAGAAATGTTCTTCTTCCTCTTCTGATCAGCATGTCCTATTTCTGAAAGCCCATAGATATGGTCTATGATGAGTTGGGCTTCGTCAATAGGATGTCTTTGCATGATTAAAAAGGTTAGAACAGAAAGGAGAGGAGTAATGTTAATCCTATCACCAGCTTTAGGAATAATTGAGGATCTAAGGATATGCTGGATGATTCGGGCATCTTGGGTAATACCGGCCACTCTAGCAACATGATAGGTTATGCCTATCTCTCTAATCACCCTATTGATTTCAAACCATTTGAAGGTGTTTTCTGATATTAGGGTGTGGGCTCTATATCCTTCAGTTCTTAAGTTTAAAAATGCACCAAGGTCGTGCTTGGTGATTTCAACTTTTTTCTTAAAAATAAAAGAACTAATGATAGAGTGGTCAGAATTGAAACTCATGTTGGCTAGAAAGTAATGGTAGGTTTGCTTATTGTAGAGATGGACGAGAGAAAGAATGAACTGAAATTGGGTTGAGGCGAAGAGGTGCAATACCCGAAATTTCAACTCTGTTTGGATAAGAATGCGAGACAGAGTGATTTTTGCAGATGCAAAACGAGGAAAAGATTCCTCATTTGCCTTGGAAAGAAAGTTGTCTGGGGCATTCCTGTTAGGTTTCTTCACCAAAACTTTTTGTCTTTTGCTAGAGGAGGCCATAGTTGATTTGATGTAGAAAGGGATTGAAAAAGATGTTTGAAAGTGTGATTATCAAGTTTGAAAGCCTTCATATTTAAAGAAAAACGATACGTTCGTCCTGGACGAAAATATTCGTCCTGGACGAAAAATTATCGTTCGTCTGGACGAAGTAATTTCGTACAGACGATCCAATTCGTCCAAAATGTAACGGCTTTTCGTATTCAACACAACTTACGATGCGTCCCTTCGTACAGGCTTTTTGACTTGACCGATCGTACATACAAAAAAATTTCGTACAGACGATCGAAAAGTGTTTCGTTTTAATGACTCTTGAAAACCGTCCCCTACGATGAACCGACACATGTTCGTACAGACGAAAAAATTTTGTACAGACGAAGTTCGTATTAAAAACTATCTTATCCACTCAACCGCTGCATTCAATCGTCCCGACGTTTGAGAGAAAAAAAAATTCGTCCTGGACGATTAAATATCGTACAGACGATCAAATAAAAAACTGCTCTCAAAACGGTTTAAATTCGCGCAAACTATTCCTTCACATATCGTCCCGTACGAAAACATTTCGTCCTGGACGATTTCCTCCAAAAAAAATTTTAATTTTGAATTTTTTAAATTAACAAAATCAACAAAAATACAGAAAACATAAAACCAAAATCATAAATCCAAAAACAATTCATTAAAAACACACAAAATTCACAAAATTACAAAAACAAAACACAACAAGTATCAATGTTGCAAAGACATTTTAGTTAAGCATTCAAATCAATAACACCAAGCCTTGTTCTTAAAGTACTGAAGGTATCAAAGGCTAAAGGTTTTGTAAAAATGTCTGCAAGTTGATTTTCAGTTGAAACATGTATGAGTTCAATTTCTCCTTTGGATACATGATCCCTTATGAAATGATGCCTTATATCGATGTGTTTGGTTCTAGAATGTTGAATAGGATTTTTGGAAATGCAAATAGCACTAGTATTGTCACAATAAATTGGAATAGTGCCTATAGTTAATCCTAAGTCAATCAACTGTTGTTTTAACCAAAGTACTTGTGCCACACAACTTCCTAATGCAATGTATTCTGCTAACATTGCTCGGGCGGCTTCTATTAATGTTCTGTTCTTTCTTTCAACTACTCCATTTTGTTGAGGAGTTCTAGGTGCAGAAAAATTGTGATCAATCCCCTTTTCTTTACAGAAATCTTCAAATTTTTCATTTTCAAATTCTCCTCCATGATCACTTTGTATAGAAATTATTTCACATCCTAGTTTTCTTTGTATCCAAGTTAAAAAATTTCTGAATTCCTCAAATGATTCACTCTTATGAAAAAGAAATTTAACCCAGGTGAATCTTGAAAAATCATCTACTATAACAAATTCATATACCTTTCCTCCTAGACTTACCGTGCTTACAGGTCCAAAAAGATCCATGTGAAGAATTTCTAATAGTTTACTGGTCCTTAGATCTTTATTGGACTTAAAAGAGGACTTCACTTGTTTTCCTAGTTGACATGCATCACACAGATGGTCCTTAGTAAAGTCTAGTTTAGGTATTCCTCTCACCAATTTCTTTTGGGTAATTTTTCTAAGATTTTTCATACTAGAATGACAAAGTCTCCTATGCCAAAGCCATGATTCATCAGAAACAGTTTTCAAACAAAAAGCAGTAGGAGATTGAATACAATTTAAATCTAGCATGTAGACATTGTTCACCCTTTTTCCATTTAAAACAATTTTCTCATTTAGGCTAATTATGCAGCTAGTAGGTAAAAATTTTACATTATAGCCCTTATCACATAGCTGACTTATGCTAAGCAAATTATGTTTTAAGCCTTCAACTAATAAAACATTGTCTATGAAAAAGTTTTTCAAATTTCCAATCATACCTGTTCCAACCACTTTCTTTGTGGTATTATCTCCAAGTGTAACCTTGCCTCCACTCCTGGCTTCCAGCGTTATGAATTGAGCAGTATCTCCAGTCATGTGCTTAGAACATCCGCTGTCCAGGTACCATATACTCTCACGAGGTCTTGTGTGAGAGTATTCCTGCAAATTCTCAAATGTTAGACCTGGGAACCCAAACTAGTTTGGGTTCACCTTTATGAAATTTATAATCAGATGCATGTGTGATATGTCTAGGTTTATGCATCTTAGTTCTCCACACCAAATTAGGTTTCATCTTTAAAGTGCAGGTGTGAGATATATGTCCCAAAAATCCACAATTGTTACATTTAACAATAGGAAAAATATTCCTATGTTTTCTTTCATATGATTGTCTTCTAAGGGATTTCATGAATTTAGGATAATATTTAGGATTTGTAAAATCTTCAAGTTTAGGGGGGTTCCTATTATCCTCGAGAGCTCTTATAGTAAGTTTGTAAAATGAATTCATATCCTCCAAGATTCGATTTGTATAATTGATTCTATATGTCTTGCTCTCAGATTCATCCTTAAATTTCTTAAATTCTTTTTCAAGTTCAGCATAGGATGATTTTAAATTCTCAAAATTTTTATTCAAGTCATCATATTCATCAAGTATTTTCATGTGGTTGCTATCAATTAAAGCATGATCTTTCCTAAGGATTTCGTGTTCCTTATTAAGCTCTTCCAATTCTATAACTAAACTAGCATGCATCTTTTTTCGTTTTCCTATATGCATCATACATGTGTTCAGAAACTTCAAACAATTCATTATAAGTTAAATCACATACCTCTTCTTGATCTGATTGTTCAGATTTATCTGCCATCAAGCAAAGGTTGGTGACTTCTTCTTCTTTTTCAGTCTCAGATGAGTCTAAAGCTGAGTCCGCCCAAAAAGCCTTTTGAAACTTCTTCTAGCCCTTCTTTACCATTGGTTTCTCCTCTACCTTCTCCTTGCTAGGAGTGGCTTTGAGTTTTGGACAATCAGTCTTTATATGACATGGTTTCCTGCATTCATAACAAATCACTTCATTAGAAACCTTGCCATTTTTGTTATACTTACCTCTATTCCATTGCTGGCGTCTCTTCTGCTTCCTCTTTAAAAAGCTTCTGAATTGTCTAGTCATTAGTGCAATATCGTCTTCATCCTCAGGTTGTGAGTGTTCACTTTCCGACTCTTCCACATTTAGTGCAATATTCTTGTCTTTTCTTGGTTCACCTGCATCAATCTTTCTTTGACTTACTCCTTGCTCGTAAGCAATGAGTGAACCAAGAAGATTGTCAATTGAATAAATGTTCAGATCTTTAAACTCTGTAATTGCAGTAATTTTAGCATCATATGCAGTAGGTAAACAACGAAGAATCTTATTAACCATTTCAGCATTTGTTAATTCCCTACCTAGTGCATGCAAAGAGGTGACAATTTGAGTGAATCTTGTGTACATGTCAGATATAGATTCATTAGGTTTCATGCGAAATAGTTCGTAGTCATGTAACAAGATATTGAGTCTTGATTGCTTAACCTCATTTGTCCCTTCATAAGTAATACAAAGTCTATCCCATATGTCTTTTCCGCTTTTACAAGTGGAAACTCGCATGTAGTCTTCAGATTTTAAAGCACAAAAGAAACTATTTAAACATTTCGCATTTAATTGTGCTAAGTCATGTTCTTCTATAGTCCAATCTGCATATGGTGTATCTACCCTAATTCCATCAACTAATCTAGTTGGTTTTGTGTAACCTTCCTGGACTAGCATCCACATGCGATAATCAAGTGACTGTAAGAAAGTAGACATGTATGTTTTCCAAAAATCAAAAGGAATATTGTCAAACAGTGGAGGTCTAGTGATAGAGTAACCCTCAGGTGTGTTTCGGTTTCCAAATGTAGCCATCTACGTTAATCAAAAAGTAGTTCAAACTTATGATTTTGAAACAATGCTCTGATACCACTTGTTGAGTCCAGTAATTAGGTTGTTAAGCCTAAGTAAATGTCCCACGGCTACCAAGAGGGGGGTGAATTGGTAGTTTTAAAAATTTTAAACCCTCTTAATAATAAAGTTGAACCGAAATAAAATTTTCTTTTAAAGTTAGTAGAAAAATGTTTTTCAACCACAGCGTTGTTAAAACTGAAATTCAAAGTGCGGAAACGTAAAAGCAATAAAGTAAATGACACCAAATTTATAGTGGTTCGGTCTATAACCAGACCTACATCCACTCCTCAGAGGCACCCTCTGAGTATTGCACTAATACCACAAAGTGACTCTCCTTTAGCACCCACAGCAAGGCGGAGAAGCCTGTACAAAACACTCTTTTCACCACTACCCGGTGCGGCAGAGAACCGTCGTCCTTTTACACAATCCACAGTGCTGGCAGAGAACCGTCATCCTTTCACACTCTCCTAGTGTGGGCAGAGAACCCTAAGGCTGTTCACACTCTCCAAGTGTAGGCAGAGAACCTTCTCCCTTTTACACTCTCCTAGTGTGGGCAGAGAACCCTCGTCTGTTCACACTCTCCAAGTGTCGGCAGAGAACCGGACCTTCTTGAATGATCTTCTCACAAGAATCTAGAAAGAAGAAAGAAAAGAGTGAAGAAATCCAATTTCACAAGTAGAGACTCTTACCTTAGCAATCCAAGTGAAGCCTTCTCGCTCCAGTGGTAGGAATCCTCCTTTGAATGCTCTCTTCCACTCTCTCCTTGGCTATTCTCTCAAGAGGCACGAAGATCAAATGACAAAAAAATTGGGTGGCAGTCTAATTTGGACCTTTTATAGAAAAGACAAGAAAAACCGCCCAAAAAACTGCAAATTTCCAATTTTGTACGCAGTGGATCGTCCTGTACGATCCTGGATCGTCCTGGACGATTTTACTTAAACGATCTGAAACGACCCAATTTGTATATGTGTACGAAATGACTTCGTACAGCTGATCGTCCTGTACGAACTAGGTTCATCCAGTACGAACGGTTATTACCAGGTCGGTTCTAGAAACTGCTGAAAACTGTTCTAAGTCGGTTCATCGTTTGGACGAAAATATGTTCGTCTGGACGAAAATTTTCCAGAGAGCCGATCGTCCTGGACGATTATTTATTTCGTCTGGACGAAAATTTTCCAGAGTACCCATCGCCGCGGACGATAATTTGTTTTCGTCTGGACGAAAATTTTCCAGAGAGCTGATCGTCCGGTACGATATTTATTTTCGTCTGGACGAAAATTTTCCAGAGCACTGGTCGCCTCGTACGATGATAAAATTCGTCTGGATGAAAATTTTACAGAGAACCCATCGTCCGGGACGAAAATAAAATTCGTCCTAAACGAATAGGACTTAGAAAAAATTTTTTCAAGCAAGTTCCTATTCGTTCCAAGTGCTCTACAGGAGATAACTGACAGATCGTCCAGTACGATAAATATCGTCCTGTACGATCAGTATAGAATTTCAAGATCTCCTAATTTGTGTGTGTGAGATTTTATTCACTCAATTACAATCACTCCCTTTCAAAATTAATTCAAAGAAAAGACAAACTTCAAATAAACAAAATATCATATGTTGAATTTGATTTGAAGTTTTCGTAGTCTGGAGTCTGATTTTCCTGAAATGTTAGTACACACAAGAGCAAGTGCAAATCTTCTAAAATTGTTAGGAGATAACTATACATCTGAACAATAATGTTTGGAATCATCAAAACTACATAAGTTGCACAAATATAAATCATTCAAATAGCAACTATTCAAACAATTACAATTTTTTTTTTATAAATCCATTCTTCAATATATTTAACTATATATTTTTGAACTGTAGACGCAGGCATGCAATCTTCTTGCCCAAGAAGGGCTTACACTTGAAGAAGGAAATATTGAAGCAAATGAGAGAGTTTTTGCTATAGTTATGGGACCAGAACATTCAGGTAGAGTTTGTACCCAGGGATTTGGTGTTACGCCGACTAGATTCTTTCCTCAAAGAAAAAATGAATAAGGTAGTGGTAGCGGCAGCAGTTTTGGATAGATAGCTAGTCTTAGAGAGGAGTTCATATCATTTCGTGATAATCAGGCGAGAGAATTTGGCTCATTTCTTGATGAGATGAGACACTTTGTGCAAGAAATTCAAAGGAATCATCCACCCCACGGAGGATCAGAAATGGTATAATTTTTTTTAAGTTAAATGTAAATTGCTTGATTATTATTATCTCATTCATTCTCTTTATATTATTTTCAGGGTGGAAATGACAATTTATCTGATGCCTGACAGTCTGCTGATGAGCACTAGCATTAGATGTGATGCTTTTGGTGATGTGGATATTTTATGTAATTTCAAACTTTTGTTGTTTTGATTTTGAAATGTAAGATTGTTATTTTGTGCTCATTTCCTTGTCATATAAGAAATAATATTCCCTACTAATCTTTCTTGAGTTTGACTTGGCATTTTGTGATTTCTAATTGTTTTATTACTTGTACAACAATGTATAAGAAAAGCTCCAAATAGAAATATTTTCCAGCAATAGGATAAAATGAATGAAATAGTAATTTTCTCCTTGTTATAAATCATCGACTATGCATAGAACAACTAAGCTTATTTTGGTTTGTAGGTTTATTTATGCACAAGTTATTTGAATCCCCCTACACTTTTGAATATGTCATTCACTTTATCAGCTAGACTATAAGCCATTAAATTGTTTTTAGAATTTTCTTATTATAAAGGGTTTAAATTATATCATATAGATAAAAAAACTGCATATAAAGCATCAAGTTTTGTAGATCATCTACATTATGACCATATATTTAAACTTAAGAAAATTTTGTATGGATTATAGCAAGCCTTTAGAGCTTGGTATGAAATATTGAGTTCATGAAAAGATAATGTTTTAAATAGGGGAATGTAGACACCACATTATCTATAAGAAATTTAGAGATGATATGATTTGTGACTTAGAATATGTATATGAATTTCTATTTGGATCCATGAAAGAATCCCTATGTCATGATTTGTGGTCTATTTGTTGTTTGCTGCAGGTGTAGGGTGTGGTTTATTTGTTATTTGTTGCAGGTGTAGTGTAGGGTGAACGACAAGGTTTCACAAATTTTTTAAAAAAATTCTGGACATTAGTGGCGGTTATAACCGCCACTAGATCCCAGAAAACCACCGCAAATCGGTTATCAGGTCGATTTCGCTAGCCTTTATCGCGGTTTAAACCGCCATAATTCTGTATATTCGCAGCGGTTAAGACCGCTACAAAAAATGCTAGACATAAACGCTACCCCGCCGGTCTTGAAACCGCTGCGGAAGGCCGTTGCAGCGGATGGCAAAAACAGCGGCTATGCACCAGTTTATGAAAATGATGGAACTTTAAAATTTGTGGATTTGATTTAATGAAAATGAAAAAAAGGTAACAAATAATTTAATAAAGACCACCTTTTACATTTATACATTTAAAACTATTTAGGATGCAATCTAATATTAGAAATAAAAAATATTATTAAAAAAATTGAAACTAACCAATTCTTTTTCTCATGAAACTTTAGTTTTACTTTAAGATGGGATTATCACTCATCAAGATCAAAATTAATTTTTCATATTCATCATATCCACAAGTGCGCAAGGACTGCTACACCGACGCCCTGGTGCTGTGTTAAATAGGCAAGAGTTTCCACATCTTCATATTCATCTCATTGATAAGTGTGCAAGGGTCGTTGCACCGGCACCCGGGTGCAGTGTTAAATAGGCAAAAATTCATACATCAAAGATGGATATGAGCAAACAAGATAATCCATGAAACTAAAATTAAGATAGGAAACTAGAATATAGGCTCTCTTATAGAAAAATTAAAAGAACTAATAAATATTATGAGTCATAAGAAGATAAATATTCAACGTAATGAAGAAACTAAATGGGTTGGAGAGAAAGCTAGGATGACTGATAGTTTAGGATATAAACTATATTATTTGGGTAGGAATCGTACTAGAAATGGTGTAGGTGTGATTATAGATAAGATTTTAAAGAATAATGTTATAAAAATTAATAGAATTGAAGATAAAATTATAGCTTTAAAGATTATTGTTGATGCTAAGATTGTTAATATTATAAGTGCTTATGCTCCTCACGTAGGTTTGAATATGAGTTCAAAATTAAAATTTTGGAATGACTTAGAAGAATTAATGCAAAAGAACCTCTTGAAGAAAGAGTTTTTTTTGGAGGAGATTTAAGTGGAAATGTCAGTAGAGAGGTAGATGATTTTAAAAGCATTCATGGTAGCCATGATTTTAAAATAACAAATGAAGATGGTAAGACCATATTAGATTTTTCTTTAGCTTATTATTTTTTAATAGCTAATATATTATTTAAGAAAAAAGATGAACAACTTATCACTAATAAAAATGGCTTTTGTAAAATGCAGAGTAATTATTTTTTTATAAGAAAATTAGATCGTTTAGATTGCAAAGTTTGTAAAATTATTCTGAGTTAAAATTTATGTACCAAACATTAATTATTAGTTTTGGACTTTAAAATAAAAGGGTATGAAATAAAAAATAAAGTAAAATATTTTTTAGGATTAAATGGGGACATTTAAAGAATATTAACAAAAATATTTTTGAGAGTATGATTTTAGATCTTAAGATTTTGTTTGTGCATGAGGATTCTAATATTATGTGGGATTAAGTGGCTAGTGCTATTAATAACATTGCAAAAGATGTGCTTGGAGTTTTGAAGGGAAAAACTCCTAATAAAAAAAAAGTTGGTGGTGGAATCCAAATATGCAAGAAAATATAAAAAATAAGAATATTTTTTATAAATTTTGGTTGAGATATAAAAATGTTGATAATTGGAAAATCTATAAAGAGTATCATAAAGAATTTAAGAAAGCTATTTGTGATTCAAAGAGCTTAGCTTTTAATGATTTATATAATAGATTATATAATAAGGAGGGAAAAAGATATATGTATAAGTTAGCTAAACAAAGAGATATGAGTAGTAAGGATTTAGTTCAAGTGAAGTGCATTAAGGATGAAGATCAAAAAATACTTTTCTTAGAACATATTCAACAAAAGTGGATGATATATTTTGCTACTCTTTTTAATGAAGAATATGAAAATACAATTGACTTTAGTGACTTTAGCACCCTAAATGAAAATAGAGATTTTTATTTTTATCGGTGTATTAGTAAAACCAAAGCTAGAGAGGCTTTAAAGAAAATGAAGTGTGAAAAAGCTGTTGGACCTGATGATATTCAACCAAAGATGTGAAAATGCTTAGGAAATGAAGGAATTTCTTATCTTTCTAAACTTTTTAATAATAATTTGAAGACTAAAAGATGCAAGATGAGTGGAGAATGAGTGTGTTAATTCCTATTTTTAAGAATAAAGGTGATGCACAGGAGTGTGCAAATTATAGAAGAATTAAGTTAATGTGTCATACTTTAAAACTATGGGAGCGAGTTATGGAGTGTAATTTTAGTTGAAATAGTAGACCTAGTGAGGGGATTATAACTTTGGGCGATCAAGTTATTAATAAGAGTACGTATTTTATATATCTTGGATCTATTGTTTAGAGTGATGGTGAAATAGATGGCTATATTATTAGCAGAGTTCAAGTTGGATGATTGAAGTGGATGAATGCGTCAAGCTTGTTATGTGATATAAAAGCCCCCCATAAAGTTAAGGAAAAATTCTATAAGATGGTGGTGAGACATGCAATGCTTTTGTCACAACCCAATTTAACCTATCCCTTAATGATCAATATGGAATATAATAGAGAAAGAAAATCTAAACCGATTCCTTCATACTAACACCCATTCCGAGCTACGACTTTCAGAATGGAGTGAGTGTGAGTAAAAGAAATCTATTTAGACTCTCAAAATTTGCCACCTTATCTAATTCCATAATTAATAATGGGAAGCATATAATGTCCCTTAATGAACATTAAATATAATTGAAGTAAATACAGAGCTCTATTAAAACTTTTAAAATTCATTCACATATATGTCCGAAAAGTTTATACATCTAGCATTCATAGATTGTTTTAGATCTCTTTGCACACCTAAAACGTTTTTACACCAAAAGAACGATCACCTCTTTTTATTGTTCCAAGGGCTCCTTCCCCTTTCCTGCAGTACAACCACTATTAATGAGCTAGGCTTAATGAAATACACAAGTAATTTATAAGAAATAATAATAAACAAATAAGAAATGCTTAACAATGCTAACATAGTTAAAACACATATTGAAATTCCATATTAAGCATAGAAGTTCTTAGCTTAGTTGTATTATGAATCTTACCAAAACTGTTTAACATTTTTGAACAAGTCATATAATGACTATAAGCTTTTACACCTTTTTAGTGTTCCAATTCGAGGTTGGGTCTAACTTCCCAACTTTTTAGAATGGAAGCTATTCTCTCATTCAGGGTTGAGTCAAATTTCCCAACTTCTAAAATTGAGAGTGTAGGCTTACCTCATAGGGTATTTCTCCTTTATTTATTCAGGCTTATCCCCATATATAACTTATTTCACTTTTCATATAGTCATCCTTTTTAGTCTTAATGACATATGCTTTTGATGATATAGTTGTACTTTAGCTGCTCTTCAGTTGCCCTTTAGATGCCCTTTAACTGCCATTTAGTTTCCTTTTAGGTGCCCTTTAACTGCCCTTTAGGTGGCCTTTAGTTGCCCTTTAGTTGCCCCTTAGCTTCCATTTAGCTACCCTTTAGTTTCTTTTAGTTATGCTTTAGCTGTACTTTATCTATCATTTAGTTGCGCTTTAGTTGCACTTTAGCTGCCCTTTAGTTGTGCTTTAGTTGCGCTTTAGCTGCCCTTTAGTTGCACTTTAGTTGTGCTTTGGCTTATTCATTTTTTTTATGAATATTTACTTTTTTAGACTTATGAAATCATTAACATTAATCCCATACATATTCGACCATGTTCATACAAAATAACTAAAATAAATTGAAATATATGTGGTCATAAGCATAATCAAGATGAAGTGCAATAATAAAACATTTACTAATTCTTATAACCATGTTTGGGTATCTCACTTCATTAGAAAATTATTCTCCTAAACTTTTTCTTCCTTTCCTCTTGTAAACAATCTCAATTAAGCTCCTCTTCATTCAATAGTAATCCTTTTCTTTTTTTTTTTCCTATGTCCAACAATCTACAACTATGAACTCAGCTACCACCAATTGATTTCAGCAAACATTATTAAATTCTATCCTTTTTAACCATAGATTTCAGCAAAAGTTTATTTTAGTAACTATAGATTGTTTTACCTGAACTTTATCCTCCCAACTGAGCCTTCATGAATCCTCTAGCACCCGCTCACAACAGCTTAGCGAACTCCAGATAAGCTTATGTGTGGTAAAAAAAATTGGGAATGAGAAGTCAACTAAAATCTATTTTACATCTCAATGCTCTTTCCACTAAGTCCACCAAACTCACCCTTAGCCATTAGATTGCAGCATGCCAAAGTCAATCCCTTGCATGCTCAGATTAGTGGAATAGCTACAGTAGAATATATATTAAATAAATGGTATGTTATAGTATTATCCACTACATAGTTAATTGTTAATTAACTAAATTGATTAATATATTAAATGAATTTATGTCTATATAAACTTATAATAAAATAACCTAATATTAATAGAAAATTAATATTTAAATTATTTTGATCATTTTGAGGGCATTACATTCACCCCTCCTTTTTGAAATTTCCTCCGATCATAAAAAAAATGAGGGAATCTCAATTTAATGTCTTCCTCTCTTTCCCAGGTTGCTTCTTTTTCTAGCCTGTATTTCCATTTCACTTTAACATATGAAATATGCCAATTTCTGAGTTGTTTAGTATCAACATCTAATATTCCTTCTAGTTCTTCAGTATAAGTCAGATTTTTTTGTAGATCAATTTCATCACGTGAAATTCTCTGATGGACATCTATAACCCATTTTTTTAGCAATGACACGTGAAAAACATTATGAATATCTCACATGTCTACAAGAAGAGCAAGTCTATAAGAAACTTTTCCAATTCTTTTAATAATTTCAAAAGGTCATATATATATATCCTAGATTCAATTTGTCCCCCTGACCATATCTAATTGTACCTTTCACAAGCTTAACCTTCAAGAATACAATGTCACCCACTTCAAACTCTACTGCTGTATGTTTGGGGTCATAATACTTTTGCTGATGATCTTGGGTAGCTTTTAATCTGTCTCTAATTAATATTATTTTCTCTGTTGCTTCATCAACTAACTCTGGACCCATTAGTTATCTTTCTCATACTTCAACTCAAGTTAAGGGAGTTCTGCATTTTTTACCATAAAAGGCTTCATATGGCACCATTTGTATACTAGATTGATAGCTATTGTTGTAGGAAAATTCTATTAATGGTATGTGATCTTCCCAACTATTTTTGAAATCCAAAATACAATCTCAATAAGTCTTCCAGTACTTGAATGGTTCTTTCAGATTGACCAGCAGTCTGAGGGTGAAAGGCTGTACTGAAATACAGATTTGTGCCCAAGCTTTCTTGAATGTTTTTCCACAACCTAGAAGTAAATCGACCATCTCTATCTGATACAATAACTTTTGAAATGCCATATAATTTGACAATCTCTTTTACATACAAGAGTGCCAATTTGTTGATTGAATCAGTTTTCTTGATAGGAAAAAAGTGAGATGATTTTGTCAGTTTATCAAAAATTACCCAAATGCTATCATGTCCCTGTTTGGATCTCGGAAAATCCCATAACAAAATTCATTGCAATGTCTTCCCACTTCCACACAGGGGTAGGTAATGATTGCAATAAGCCACTGGGTCGCTGGTGTTCTGCTTTCACTATTTAATATGCTTCACACTTAGTTACATATTATGCAATATTGCTCTTAATACCTGGCCACCAAAACATTAATTTCAATTCTTTATACATCTTGGTACTGCATCGATGAATTATATAACCTGAATGATGGGCTTCTTTCAAAATTTCCTTTCTTAAATCCAGATAATTCGGTATTCACAACTGAAATTTGTGCTTAATGATTCCATCAAGATCAACATAAATATTGGGTCTTTTCCCTAACTGGGCCTACTCCATCAACTTTGAAAATTCACTACTATGCTTTTGAGCTTCTTTGAAACGATCTGTTAAAGTGGACTTTATTGTCATCTGATGCAATCATTCAACATTTTTGAAATCTCTAATCTCCAATTGCAAATTTTTCATTTCCTTAATCAGTTGAACATCTTGAGTAATCACCCAGTTCATCATTTCTGTAGACTTGTGACTTAAGGCATCGGCTACAATATTGGCTTTTCCCGGACAATACTAAATATTCAAATCATTGTCTTTAATGAGCTCCAACTACCTTCTCTGTCTTAAATTGAGTTCTTTTTATGAAAATATATATTTTAAGCTATGATGATTAGTAAAAAATTTACATCTTATTCCATACAGGTAATGCCTCTAAATCTTCAAAGCAAATACTACTGCAGCCAATTCTAAATCATGAGTATTTCATGGGACTTTAACTATCTCAATGCATATACAATCACTTTTCTATTCTACATTAGGACGCATCCTAAACCTTTCAAATATGTATCACTATAAATTTGAAATCCTTCTATTCCGGAGGGAAGTGTTAATACTATTGCGATAGTTAGATGCATCTTCAATGCCTGAAAGATCTTCTCATATTCAACAGTCCACTCAAACTTAACCTCCTTTCTCATCAATTTAGAAAAAGGCATAACAATTTGTGAAAATCCTTTAACAAATCTTTTGTAATATCTTGCTTGTCCAAAAAAACTATGAACCTTTGTAACATTCGTTGATATAGGCCACTACAATTGCTTTCACTTTCAGTGGATCTTCTGAAATTCCTTCCCCATTAATAATATATCCTAAGAAGGAAATATTTATTAGCCAAAATTCACATTTGGAATATTTTGCATACAATTGATTTTTCCTCAATGTATCCAAAACTATTTTTAAATGTTCAACATGTTCCTCATCAGTCTTTGAGTATACCAGGATGTCATCAATGAAAATAATTACAAAATTATCTAGAAAGTCTTTAAAAATTTGGTTCATCATATCCATAAAGATAGGAGCACATGTTAACCCAAACGACATGACTCTAAACTCAAAATGACCATATCTAGTCCCAAAAGCTATCTTACTGACATCTGCTTCTTTAACTCTCACTTCATGATATCTTGATCTTAAATCAATTCTGGAAAATACTGTAGCACATGCTAACTGATCAAATAAGTCATCTATTTATGGTAATGTATATTTGTTCTTGATATTTAGTTTGTTCAATTCTCTATAATCAATACACATTCTCATGGATCCATCATTCTTCTTAACAAAAAGTACAAGTGTACTCCAAGAAGAATGATTAGCTTTGATAAATCTCTTATCCATTAATTCTTATAACTGAGTTTTTTACTCCTACAATTCTTTAGGGGCCATCCTACTAGGAGATTTGTAAATTACTGATGTTCATGGCTGCAGTTCTATGCCAAATTCAACTTCTCTTTCAGATGGTAATCCAGGTAATTCTTCAGGAAATGCATCTAAAAATTCAGAGACAACCAGAACATGCTGTAATGCCTGAACATCTTTATTTAAGACCTCCATTTTTGCTAAGAATACTAGTTCACCCCTCCTTAAGTATTTACCCATTTTTACAACACTAATAAGAGAGGATGTTGCATTTTTCTCACAGGGAAAATAGAAAGTCTTTTTATTTGGTAAATTTAATTTTATTCTCTTCTTCCAACATTGAATTATAATAAAATGTTTAACTAACTAATCCATCCCAAAGATGATGTCAAACATTTTAATAGGCATTATAATTAGTTCTATTGAAAATTTGTGACCATGATTATTCAAATTTATAATAAGACACATCCTATTGACAGGAAAATTATCCCCCGTTGGCATCATAACAGATAAGATAGGTGTAAAATATTCAATCTCAACAGATAAATCAAAACAAAATTCTTCAGAAATACACAAATCGGAAGCACCAAAATAAAAAAAAAACCCTGCCAAACTTGTTAGAAATAAAAAATAAACATGTAACAACTTCCTCTGAATTCTTGACCTCCTGGGGTGTAATGGAAAACACTATAGCTTTATCAGGTTGATTGTCTTTAAGATATGATGCTTCTCCTTTTAACTGAACAGGTGGTTTTCCTTGTACCATTGGCCTTCCTTGGAACTCAGTTTTTCCTTTTTGATTGCCTCCTTCCAGATATCTCCTATGTGGTACCTGTTCCTAATATCCTTGTGGCCTGATATTGGTTCTTTTTCCTTGAGGGCAATCCATCTTGCGATGACCCATCTCACCATATTTAAAACATCTTCATGATCCCACCAAACACTGACCAAAATGTCTCTTCCCACATTGTTCACATAAGGGTTTCTCAAGTTGACTTTGTTTTTTTTTTTATCATTAAAGTTTAGCTTCTTATTTTTGAATTGATCATACTTTTCAAACATCTTCTTTTTTCTTGGGTGTAGTTGTTCCCAACTATATTTGGAGAATTCAGTTCATTTTCAATCCTTCTAGCTCTCTCCACTAAGATAAAAAATTCACTAATATCAAAAGGTGCCAAAGCTAGGCTTAGTTGATCTCTGAGTCCTCTTAAAAATCTGTGGCAGTTCTCCTCCTGGGTGCTAACATAATGATGTGTGTAGTGAGACAAAGAAGTGAACTCAACTTCGTATTGCAAAACTATTTTGGAGCCTTGATTTAGATTGAAGAATTTATCTTGCAGAGCTAATCTGGCTGAAGGAGGAATTAACCAATCTCTAAAGACTTTCACAAAATCATCCCACTATATATTAGTAATAAGCATTTGTCCAAATTTTTCTTTATGTTGTGCTTGATACTATCTTTCTGCTTCTTCTTCTAACATAAATATAGCTAATGGTACTTTTTCTATTTTTGGGATAGATCATGCCTTCCAAAATCCATCGAATCTTTAACAACCAGTCTTCAGCTATGGTTGGATCACATGCACCCTTAAATGCTGGTGGTTTAAAAGTTTGAAATAATTTTAAATATCGATCCACTTCACTATCATTTTCAGATTTGGATCCACCGCTAGTAGAAGATTTCTCCATATATGCCATTTTATCTACCACTTATGATATCAATTGCACAGTACCTTAGAGTTCTTTAGATTTATTTCCTTCATTCATTCTTGTTTCTATATCTGGCCGGGATGACTAACCAGTCATTCTTTCTGGAAACTCTTCAGACATAACTATCTACATGCATATATATAATTCTCATAATACATATACTCATGGAAATAAACATAATCACTAAAAGTATTAAATAAGCAAGTATGCTATTGTACTGAAATGAATACATAATTCCAATAAAACTTGATTCAGCCTATAGCTTTGTATATATCATATTCAATATGTCTCATTCTACTTCTTCTAAAACCAATTATGCTTCCATTTTATCTTGATTTGGCTCTAATACCAATTTATGTCACACCCTAATTTGACCTACCCCTTAACAATCAATTTGGAGTATAATAGAGAAGGAAAATCTAAATTGGTTCCTTCATACTAACACCCATTCCGAGCTACCACTTTTAGAATAGAGTGAGTAAAAGAAATCTAAATAGACTCTCCTAACTTTCCACCCTATCTAATTCCATAATTAATAATGTGAAGCATATAATATCCCTTAATGAATATCAAATATAATTGAAGTAAATATAGAGCTCTATTAAAACTTTAAAAATTTATTCACATACTCAAAAGTCTATACATCTAGCATTCAAATATCATTTTAGATCACTTTGCACACCCAAAATGTATTTACACCAAAAGAACAGTCACCTCTTTTTATATTCCCAAGGGTTCCTTCCCCTTTCCTACAGTACAATCACTGCTAATGAGCTAGGCTCAATGAAATATACAAACAATTTATAAAAAATAATAATAAATAAATAAGAATTATTAACAATGCTAACATATTTAAAACACATATTGAAAGGTCATATTGAGCATATAAGTGGTTATTTTAGTAGTATTATGCATCTTACCAAAACTGTTTAACATTTTTAAACAAGTCATATAATGACTATAAGCTTTTGCACCTTTTCAGTGTTCCAATTCGAGGTTGGGTCTAACTTCCCAAATTTTTAGAATGGAAGCTATTCTCTCACTTAGGGTTGAGTTAAATTTCTCAACTTTTAAAATTGAGAGTGTAGGCTTACCTCATCGGGTCTTTCTCCTTTATTTGTGTGGGCCTATCCCCATATATAACTTATTTCACTTTTCATATAGTCATCCTTTTTAGCCCTAATGACATATGCTTTTAATGATATAGTTGTACTTTAGCTACTCTTCACCTGCCCTTTAGATGTCCTTTAACTACCCTTTAGTTGTCTTTTAGATGCCCTTTAACTGCTCTTTAGGTGCCCTTTTGTTGCCCTTTAGCTTCCCTTTAGTTTCCCTTTAGTTGCGCTTTAATTACGCTTTAGCTGCACTTTATCTACCCTTTAGTTGCGCTTTAGTTGCGCTTTAGCTGCCCTTCAGTTGCACTTTAGCTGCCGTTTAGTTACACTTTATTGAGCTTTGGCTTATTCATTTGTTTATGAATATTTACGTTTTTAGACTTACAGAATCATTAACATTAATAAAGATTTCTCTCTACATAAATAATTTCATATATATATATTCGACCATGTTCATACAAAATAACTAAAATAAACTGAAATACATGTGGTCATAGGCATAATCAAGATGAAGTGCAATAATAAAATATTTACTAATTCTTATAACCTTGTTTGGGTATCTCACATCGTTAGAAATTTGTTCTCCTAGACTTTATCTTCTTTTCCTCTTGTAAACAATCTCAATTAAGCTCCTCTTCATTCAATAGTAATCCTTTTCTTTCTTTTCCTATATCCGACAATCTACCACAATGAACTCAGCTACCACCAACTGATTTCAACAAATATTTTTAAATTCCATCCTTTTTAACCATAAATTTCAGCAAAAGTTCATTTTAGTAACTATAGATTATTTTACCTGGACTTTATCCTTCCAACTAAGCCTTCACGAATCCTCTAGCACCCGCTCACAACAGCTTAGCGAACTCCAGATAAACTTATGTGTGGTATAAAAAGTTGGGAATGAGAAGTGAACTAAAACCTATTTTATATCTCAATGCTCTTTCCACTTAGTCCACCAAACTTACCCTTAGCCGTCAGATTGCAGAATGCCAAAATCAATTCCTTGTATGCGCAGATTAGTGGAATAGCTACAGTAGAATATATATTAAATATTAAATAAATAGTATGCTACAGTATTATCCCCTACCTAGTTAATTATTAATTAACTAAATTGATTAATATATTAAATGAATTTATGTCTATATAAACTTATAATAAAATAAGAGAATATTCATAGAAAATTAATACTTACATTATTTTTAACATTTTGAGGGCATTACAGCTTTATGGTGCCAAATGTTGGCTATTGAAAGAGAAGTATAATACTAAGTTAAGTGTTGGAGAGATAAGGATTCTTAGGTGGATGAGTGGCTTTACCCTTTGAGATATGATTCAAAATTAGCATATACGTGAAAAGTTTAGAGTAGCTCCACTAGAAGATAAGATTAGAGAGAGTCACCTTAGATGGTTTGGTCAAATTAAATGGAGGCATTTCGATGATCTGATTAGGAAAGTTGAGGTATTAGATTTGTCTTATATTAAAAAGGTAGAGGTAGACATAAAAATACTTGGTTAGAAAATATTAGAACTGATTTTTCTTTATTAGATTTAAGTGAGAATTTGACTTTTAACAGGACATAATGGCAAAAAAGGATTCATGTAGCTGACCCCATATAGTGTGACAAAGGATTTATGTTATTATTGTTATTATATCATATCCCAATACATTATGGAAACACAAATGAAAATTATCCCCGTATATTATGTAGGTAGCACAATATTAGAAGGTATGAAAAAGAAATGGATGCAAACTAGATTTATATATGTTCACTTCTCAAGCCCTCTTCTTAGAAATTCTACTATCTCTCTCTTTCTGTCCCACACAAGATGGAGAAGTTTCTCTCCTTTATGGGATATTAATGAAACCCCTTCATTCTTTTTCCACCATGAGAATCATGGCCACCCTAACTCATTAGTTAGATTCCATAATATTTGAAAAAAATCTTCTCAAGATCAATAGAACTCTTACAATCAAAGCATAACAATCTCTTAGATCAAAGATTAGACTCTCAGATTAAAGAATTAAAGATATATTTTAAGTGAATCAATCAAGGTACATAATATTTACATGAAACTTCTCTTTTCAACTTGAAAAATCTCAAAACAAAAGAAATAGCAAGAAGAAACTCTTTCTCCTCAAAGCTGCCATATTATAGCAGCTCTTTTCTTAAAAATAACATTTTTAGGTTATAATATATATATCGGCTTGATTAGAAACCTAAATAACTATTTATTAAATTTTTTTTTAGTTCGTATAGTCTAGTGTACTGATTGTACAATAAAACTAGTACATTTGGGCAATCTTTAGGAAAGATTATCTTTACTTGATTAGTTCATTTAGGTAATTTCTTGAATAATTATCTATGTTTGATCAACTTGTATGATGGGGATCATACGGAATGATATATATATATATATATATATATATATTTAATTCACTCTTGGATGCATTAGTTCTAATTATGTTAACTGTTAAATCATCATACAATATAATATTTATTGTACACTATGATTAGTTTATATTTAGAATTCACCTAATTTAGTAAAGGAGCATATAAATATTATGTAGTTTTGCTATAATTGATCATATGATATGATTATCATGGTACAATACGATTAAAATAATAGTTTAATTTTTTTATTTTCTAGTAACCAATAAGATTTGATTTTTTAAAAATTTTGAAAATGACATCCACATTTTACAGTATGCTATATCCTCGTATAATATAATCTATCATAAAATAATTTCCCTTGATTAATAATTTTAAAGAAAGCTTTTGATGCATTCTTATGTTAATTTTATTTTATATGTATGTACTTTATTATGTCACACAACTTAAATACATGGAGCATAGATGAAAAAAATATTTTAAAAGTAAAAGTACAAGTCATTTAGCATTTGGGACCCTTCTTTTATCTTGATCGTTTCAAATCCTTTATAGATATTTTTTACTTGAGCTTAGGTTGAGTGTACATTCTTCAACTTGTGACTGCCATCATGTTTATATACCTAGTCTCATATTAACCTTTGTTAGTGTATATTTGAAATTATTAGTATAAATAGATAATCTACACACACAAAATCCTTAGCCAAAAGCCAACACAATCAATTGTATTTATGATAATCATAACTTAGATAAGTTGTTAAGATGCATAGTTCAAACAATCTTTCTCTTTTTATGATGATAAATATTTTTTGCTGGGTCTTATATTGCATAGAAAAATTTTTTGAATACAATTTATTAATTAGTAAAATTAATTCTCTTCCTAAATTTATGACTCTAATAATAATAAGCCATATAAAAAGTGTAGAGGTAATATGACCATTGGATTGTTAGCTAAATGTCACAACGCTTAAGCTCTCAGATCCGTAGCATCCAAACACCTTGAGCTTCGATGCTAGTTTAAAGATAAGTAGCGGTTGAGGGCTGTGATTTCATCGCATTCTAACTTCTTCCAGAGTTCTTAGATTTTAAATTTCATATCTAGTGAGAAGATGCCAATGATAATAACATAAAAAATGGATGGACTCCACCTCATATGAATCCCATAAATTTGTGTGTGATAAATCAAATAAACGGTATATCCACTCTATTATGCATAAACAACTTATCCCTAAGAGACATTTTAGAAGTCCTTAAGGGGGGGGGGGGGGGGGGGAATAGAAATAGTAATAATTTATGTGGGGTGGGAAAAGTTCTATGATGACCCATTAGCTTGGATAGAAGATCCCCCAAAGTAAGATATATGAGTGAGAAGTTGATCAAAGTCCATAGTGTTGTCATTAATAAATTGTGTTGGACTCCTAATTTAGAATTTAATGATTATAATACCTTTGTTAATTCCCCTATAAACTGTAATGATATTTTAATTTTTCTTACTATTCCTAGTGCAAATGCCCAATAAAAGATGAGGGAGAGTAATAAAGTAAATTATCTTTCCTCTGTTATGACCCTATAGACAAAAGCCTGGCACTACTTTATTTCTACCAGGATAATTCCTATCAGGAATATTAATGAGGTTGCTAATAATAAGTCCTACATAAATTATGCCATCCAAAAAGGTTTGAATATAAATATAGGAAAAAAAAAACAGCCTTTATTATATATGATTAGGGGGGACTACTTTAGTAGGTTTTGGGCACCCTTCACTAATTTTTACTTTATCTGTTCAAGTAGGAGTCTTAGGTGAGATTGGGGAGTAGTAAACGTTTTCTAATGTTACTCTTATAAGAAATAAAATACAAACCCTTAAGATCCTTAATAGGGAGCAGGGTGAGAGTTTCAGTCAGCCTAGTTAGCCTAGCTAGCTTAGTCAGCCTAAACTTCGAGCCACCTAGTTTTTAGAAGATCAGGCAGGTAATATCAGCGATTAAGTACATGAGATACATTAGAGAAAAGAGGGCATGGAGTAGGGATTATATCATTAAATATATAACATGATGGAATTGCAGTAGGAATAGTTTAAATATGTTGATGAGTTCAATTCAGCATTAATTCAAATGTTCAAGAATTGTAACTTCAACACTATCCCATATTCTATTGATTTCCCAGTAACCCTATCATACAATCCCTATAATAGACCTAGTAATAGAGTAATATAAGAGAAGGAAGAGGAATAAGAAGAAGAATGAGAGGGAAGAGTTTTCTTTTATAGTTTTCTATTTTAATTTTTATTTAAATGTATTGTACAAGGGTTTTTTTTTTGGCGAGGGGGGGGGGGGGGGGGGGGTGAGTGGAAAAAGTAATGAAATAGTATTTCTATTATTTTCTTAAGTGCCTATTATTTGTCCCTTTAATTTTATGCATTTTATAATTTATATATGATTAAATACCTCATGTGGTAAACTTAGAATCTTAAAATTTTAATTAGTAAATAAAGAATAGCATAAGTGATAGATAATAACACAATATTGGAGAGGATGACTATGGCAATGCCAAGAGGGGGAAGGGGGGTAAATTGGGGTTTCTAAATTTTTTATTAAAAGATAAAAATTAAAAGAATTTTAAAATTATTTTGAAATGAATAAGAAATCACATAATTTTTATGAAAAAGATAGAAAAATAGATGCAAAAAAGAAAAATAAGAGGCACAATATTTTTACGTGGTTCAGCCTGGATTCTAATCCGACCTATGTCCACGCTAGCAAACTCTTGGGCTAGAAATCACTAATCCCAAGTTTTCTTTGCAAACCTCACTTCTTTAAACCAAAGAAATTCTTTACAACTTAAGTACTCTCCTACACAAGCGAGTACAACCCAATTTATTTACAATTAAAACATCACTAAGATAAATGACTTAGATGAGGAAAATGAAAAATATAATTTTATGTAAATAATACAATTTCAAATTATCTTGTAATAAAATTTTCATAATATTTTAGATGATATTACAAATTAATTTTAATCACCTCATTACTTGCAAATGAAATATTAAATTTGCTCACTTTAAGATATATTTATATTTGTTGCAACCCATGACCCCGAGTTTGAGATTTTGATGATGCCAAATAACGAGTGTTTTGGAATAACTTTTCATTGAATATTATTTTATTTGCTATTGTTCTTGAGTACTAACATTTCAGGAAGATCACAAGTGACTCAGGACGAAAGGAAGACTGAAGAACGGGTAGATTAGGAGTATGAGTCAGACATTGTATTTCTCTATTTATTTTATTTTTATTTTATTTTCTGGCCACAAAATGCATAAGAGTAAGAGCAACAATGCACACACATAGGGGGAGAGTTTGTTTTTAAATGCAAAATGTAATAGAATTTCTTCTCTAGAGATCGTACTGTACGATTTTAATTCGTACTGTATGATCCAAGCTATGTGGACGATTCTGTGAATAGATCGTACTGTACGAATATATTCATACTGTACGATATGTTCAGATCCAAAACCCTAGCCATAGTTTAGTTTAAGTAAGTGATTTTGCGCCGTTCGTATGGTACGAATATCTTCGTACTGTACGATATATTTTAAATACTTACTTAAATTAACCCGTGATTAGTGGATGTAATCCAGGCCTAATTATATTTTGAACATTGTACTATACGAACTGGATCATACCATACGATGAACAGAGACGAAGTTTGATCGTCCCGGATATCGTCCTGGACGATATCTTAGTTTTTTGTCTCATCGTACTGTACGATAGTGATCATACCATACGATGAACAGATACGACATCTGGTCGTCCAAACCATCGTCCTGTACGAATAGTATTTTGTGGATCGTATCGTACGATATTATATCGTATAGTACAAATCATTTTTAAACTGTTCGTACATCTTCGTACCAGGACGAAGTCTATTTTTGAAGATCATACTGTACGATGTCTAATTGTACTGTATGAACAGTAACAGCTACTTTTGATATCAGAGGGTTTTTGGAGCCCGTTTTAGGTGTTAATCTCATCCTTTTTCAGTAAGATTTACAGAGAGGGTGAACGTGGTTAGAGAGGGATTCCAAGGGAGAGAGCTCTAGAGACGTTCTTTAGGGTTGAGAGAGGAAGGAGAAGGTGACTGTTGTGAGGGAGAATAGGTGTGAGGGAGATCACACGGTTGCTCCAAACTTGCTGCATCTTGTTCCTCCTGTGGCCCTAGAAGAATTTAAGGGAGGATCTCCAAGAGAAAGGCTCGTCTACATCCGTGACCTCGAGGTTCTCTGCCTTCTCCAGGAGGGAGAAAAACAAGAAGGTTCTCTGCCATCGCCAGGAGGGCGAAAACAGAGTTTGGCACTCCGCCACACTGGGTTGGTGAAAGGGAGGTTTGTAAAGCCTTCTACGCCTTGCCGAGGGGGGCAAAAGGAGAACTATTTTTGGTAGTGAAAATCCCGGAGCGGAGGACTCCGGGGAGTGGACGTATGTCATATTTTGACCGAACCACTATAAAAATCCTTGGTGTATTTTTTCCTTATCGTCATTTACTTTTGCTTGCACTTATATTTTCATAATTATTGCGTGGTGAAATTTGTGGAAGAAAATTTGTTTAAGTTTTTGTTGTCAAATTTCAAAAATAATAAAAAGATTAGAACTCCTATTTAGGGTTACTTTTTATTGAGAAAACGTTTTACACAATTCACCCCCCCTCTTGTCATTTAGTAATTTCAATTGGTATCAGAGCTTGTTTTTCAAAAATAGTGTTTTAGAAAACCTTGAAAAAAATGATCATGTCGAATTTTGGTAATCATAACACTGCGGAGGGTTATTCAATAACTCGTCCACCACTTTTTGATAACATTCCGTTTGATTTTTGGAAAATTAGAATGTCTACATTTTTGCAATCTATAGATTACCGCATGTGGATGTTAGTAAATGATGGATATGTTGCACCGTTTAAAATTGTTAATGGTTTGGAAACTTCTGTACCTTTTAATGAATGGAGCAATGAGGATAGGGAGTTAGCCCAACTGAATGCTAAGTGCTTAAACTGCTTTTTTGTTCATTGAAATTTGAGGACTATATGAGAGTATCTACCTGTGTTTCTGGAAAGGAGATTTGGGATAGACTGTGCATTACATACGAAGGAACAAACGAAGTAAAACAGTCTAGGCTAAACATTCTACTACATAATTATGAATTATTCCGTATGAAACCTAGTGAAATAATTTCTGACATGTACACTAGGTTCACCCAAATCGTGACATCCTTGCATGCATTAGGTAGAGAAATTTCAAATTCTGAGAAAGTGAATAAAATTCTTAGATGCCTACCTAGTTCCTATGATGCTAAGATAACTGCTATCACTGAGTCCAAAGATCTTAATGTTTATTCTATTGATAACCTCCTTGGGTCACTCATTGCATACGAGCAAGGAGTGAGTCAAAGGCAAAGTGATGCAGGTGAAAAGAAAAAGGAGCGGACAGTGGCATTAAAAGCCAGCAACTCAGAAAGTGAAAGTTCTGCAGGGGAGGAAGAGGATGAGATAGCACTGATGACCCGACAATTGAAAAATTTCCTGAAAAGAAAACAGAAGCGTCATCAGAACAGCTGGAACAAAGGTAAGAGCTCAAGGTCCAATAAGGTTTCATCTGATACAATTTGTTTTGAGTGCAGGAACCCAGGTCACCTTCAAGCTGATTGCCCCAATCTGAAGAGTCAACCAGCTAAGGAGAAAGGAGATGACAAAGCAAAATATAAGAAAGGAAAGACAAAGAAACAGAAAGCTTTTTGGGCCGACTCTGCCTCGGAATCATCAGAAAAAGAAGCAGAGGAGGAGGTAACAAATTTGTGTCTTATGGCTAATGATAACCTTGATCAATTGGATCAGGATGAGGTATGTCAACTTTCATATGAAGAATTATTGCTTATTTCTAAGAATATTCATGACTCGTATAGGAAACTGAAAAAGATGCATGCTAAGCTTAATATTGAATTTAGTTCTTTACAAATTGAGCATGCTAACTTAGTTAAAGAAAATTCTGATTAAGATAAAGATCATATGTTACTTCTTGATGAGTATGATGCATTAAATAAGAAGCATATTGAACCAATTGAAGAGCATGAAACCTTGAAAACCACTCATGTTGAACTAGAAGAAGCTTTTCATAGACTAGACAAACTTGCATTAGAAGTAGATCATAGTGAACTTGCTATTAATAGAAGTTGATGAATTGACAGCTCAAAATAAAACTTTTAATGAGAGAATAAAAGAACTAGAAAATGAAATTGCATCACTCACATTAGGCCATGCTAGCAAACCCCCAACACAGCATGCATCACAAATCTTTAGGAAGAGGCACCACCACTCACATAGATTAGTAAACTCATTTCCTGGTGTTAGGTGTTTCTCTTGTGGCATGTTAGGTCACATAGCCCGTACATGCACAATTCACCGTAGGACACACTTAGTATAGAGACCTAAACTGCATCCATCACAGCATAGCATGCATACATCTCATTCATGCAAGCATAAGGAGGAACCCAAACTCACTTAGGTTCCCAAATCTAATCTTTGAATGAAATTGTAGGGAAGCTCTCACAAAAGACCTAGTGAGAGCATGTGGTACCTAGATAGTGGCTGCTCGCGACACATGACTGGAGACATGAAGAAGTTCATCCTACTGGAGACCAAAACTGGAGGCAAAGTAATGTTGGGAGACAAAACTACCAAGAATGTGATAGGCTCAGGTATCGTTGGTAATGCTAAAAATTTTTTAATTGAAAATGTCTTACTAGTTGATGGTTTGAAACATAATCTACTTAGCATTAGTCAACTGTGTGACAAAGGTTTTGATATTAAATTTTTATCTGATAGATGCCTGATTAGTTTATTTGATAAACTAGTGTTAGAAGGAAAACGAATGAACAATGTTTACATGTTAGACCTTGATTGCATTGATAGCTCAAATTCATTCTGTTTGAAAATAATAGTTGATGACTCGTGGCTATGGCATAGGAGACTATGACATGCTAGTATGAAAACTCTTAGAAACATCACCCAGAAAAATCTAGTTAGAGGTGTACCTAAGTTAGACTTTACCAAGGATCACTTATGTGATGCTTGCCAACTAGGAAAACAAGTCAAATCATCCTTTCACTCAATTAGAGATGTGATCACCTCTAGGCCACTAGAAATTCTACACAAGGACTTATTTGGACCTGTTAGTACAGCCAGTCTAGGTGGAAATAATTATGGATTTGTGATTGTAGATGACTTCACTAGATTTACTTGGGTAAGATTCTTAGCACACAAAAATGAGTTTTTTGAGGAATTTAAAGTTTTCTCCACATGGATTCAACGAAAATTAGGTTGTGAAATATCAATAATCCATAGCGATTATGATGGAGAGTTCCAAAATGATAGGTTTGAGTCATTCTGTCAAGAGATAGGAATAGAACATAATTTCTCTGCCCCTAAAACACCCCAACAAAATGGTATAGCAGAAAGGAAGAATAGAACTTTGGTAGAAGCTACTAGGGCAATGTTAGCGGAGTATACCCTTTCTAGATACTTTTGGGCAGAAGCAGTCAACACAGCCTGTTATGTTTTAAACAGAGTAAACATTAGATCGAAGCTGAATAAAACTCCATATGAACTCCTTAAGGGTAGGACACCAAACCTTTCACATTTACATGTCATTGGGTGCAAGTGCTTCATCTTGTATAATGGTAAACATCTCTTAGGAAAAATTGATCCCAAGTCTGATGAGGGTGTCTTCTTAGGTTATTCTTCTTTAGGTAAGGCCTATAGAATTTTTAATAAGAGAACCCTTGTAGTAGAAGAATCCACCCATGTGGTATTTGATGAATCAGATAAGCCCTCAGAATATAAAATTGAAGATGATGAAATAGAGACAATTCAAGGAGTAGAGACTATGACCTTAGGAGAATGGGTCGAACCTCAGGAAGATTTGCTTAGAGAATGGAGATATTCTTCTAGTCATCCCAAAGAGTTAATTTTAGGAGACCCTTCAGAAGGTGGAAGAACTAGGCATGGACTTAGGAAGGAGGTTAGTCATTCAACATTCATCTCTATGATAGAACCTACAAGTATAGATCAAGCCTTAGGAGATGAATTTTAGATTCTAGCAATGCAAGAAGAGCTGAACCAATTCACCAGGAATGTGTTTGGGAGTTAGTCAAGAGACCTAACGAACAAAGTGTTGCTGGAACAAAATGGGTCTTCAAGAATAAGGTGAATGATTCAGGAACAATAATAAGGAATAAAGCAAGACTAGTAGCTAAGGGGTACAACCAAATTGAGGGGATAGACTTTGAAGAAACCTTTGCCCCGGTTGCTAGACTAGAAGCCATAAGAGTGCTCTTAGCTTTTGTTTGCTTTAAGAACTTTAAGTTATATCAAATGGATGTAAAGAGTGCATTTCTGAATGGGGTAATTAAGGAAGATGTCTATGTTGAGCAACCCCCCGGATTTGAAAGTTCACAATTTCCAAACCATCTATTCAAATTAAAGAAGGCACTGTATGGATTAAAGCAAGCACCTAGATCATGGTACGAAAGACTTAGCTCATTTCTTTTGGATAGAAGATTCAAAAAGGGTAGTGTAGATACTACACTCTTTTTACAAATGGTCAAAGAAGAAATTCTCATTGTTCAGATATACGTGGATGACATTTTATTTTGATCTTCAGATAAAATGTTATGCGATGAATTTTCAAAAACAATGAGTAATGAGTTTGAAATGAGCATGATGGGAGAACTTAATTACTTTCTTGGCTTTAGTGTAAAACAAATGGATAATAGAACTTTTCTTAGCCAATCAAAGTATATTAAGGATATTTTAAAGAAATATGAAATGGATAGTGCAAAACCCATGAACACCCCAATGAGTTCGACAATCTAATTAGATAAAGATCCTAGTGGAAAATCAGTAGATTAGAAAAAAATATAGAGGAATGATTGGATCACTTCTTTACTGGACATCATGTTTAGTGTGTGCCTTTGTGCTCGTTTCCAAGCCGATCCTAAAGAGTCTCACTTAACTGCTGTTAAAAGAATTCTTAGATATCTACTAGGCACCCCAAACTTAGGAATTTGGTATCCCAGACATAGCACTTCCTTTGAAATCCTAGGGTACTCAGAGTCTGACTTTATAGGATGTAGGATAGATAGAAAAAGCACCTCTGGTACCTGCCAATTTATAGGACAATCATTAGTTTCTTGGAACAGTAGGAAGCAAAACTCAGTAGCACTTTCCACAGTCGAGGCAGAATATTTTGCAGTAGGAAGTTGTGTTGCACAGGTACTATGGTTAAAACAACAAATTCTTGATCTTGGACTACCTGTTAGAACCATCTCGATCATGTGTGACAACACAAGTGCAATTTATATCTCTAAGAACCCAATTCAACACTCTCGAACGAAACACATAGACATTAGACACCATTTCATTAGAAATCACGTTGCAAAGGGAGATATAGAATTGCATCACATCGCTACAGGAGATCAACTAGCAGACATATTCACAAAACCTCTAGCTTTCGACACCTTTAGCACCTTGAGGACTAGATTAGGTGTCATAGATATAACTGCATAAAAAAAAACAAAAAAAAAAATAAACAAATTTTTTTTATAGTGCTGATCCTGATCATCACACACTCACCACACAAAAACTTTGCCTTGACTATTCTTCGTACTGTACGATACACATATCGTACCGTACGATACATTTCAATCTACATAACGTCCACCAACAAGCAGATTTCGGCTCTGTTGATCGTATGGTACGGCCTACATTATACTGTACGATATGCATCCAAAATTATTGGCTATCGTATTGTACGATATCTCTTCTTCGTATGATACGATACACGTCAGCAACGGATTGGGACGAATTAAATTCGGTTGGTACGACATTACTGATTATCGTATTATACGATACATACCTTTCGTACGGTACGATACACATCAGCACAAGGAATAAATAAGAGTTAAAGCTATTTGGTACGATATTTATTATGGATTGTACTGTACGATACACTTGTTTGTACAGTATGAAAATTTTGGTCAAAAGTTGTACTGAGGGCCTCGGGATGATCGAAATTTGCCTGATCGTACTATATGATATGTATCGTACAGTACGATTTGACTGCCTTTTCCCGAAACGACCGGTCAGGATATTGATTGCCTATCATACTGTACAATCATAAATCGTACTGTACGATTGTCAAAATTTCTTATAAGAACCCTTTGCTAGGCTGTTCCTTTCACTCAAATCTCTCCTCACTCACTCCTTCACCTAGTTTCGTGCCCTCTTGCAATGTCTAAACGAGGTCTGATGACTGTTGGAAGCTCATCCTCGTCGAGTCGCCAACCTGCTCGTTTTTTGAATACTGAAAATGAGGAAGCCTACTACCGGTATAAAGCCTGCAAAATTTCTTCTTCGAAGATGCTTAATCAGGCTGCTCTTAATTTCGAGGTAGTGGGCCTCTTTGCTTCCACCACCTTCCAATTCCTACTCACCCTGGTATTTCCCTATAATTCTGAACTTCTCTTTGAATTTCTCGCTAATCTCACCTACACTGTCGACAACACCACCTTTCACTTTTTTGTTTGTGGCCAAAACATTGAGATCACTAGAGCCGATATTGCCCAATATATTGGGTTGTCCACTGAAGGACCTATGGTTCGCTCATTTCTTACCGAAGAATTCGATTGGAGCGATGTTAATAGAGTCCTTAAAAATGCTACTTTCCATCAACACCAACCTCTCGTTCAATCCTTAACTTGAAATGCCCGAATAATTCAACATGTCCTTCGAACCTCAATAATACCTAAAGGTGGCGACCGTATCAATCTGACCCCGACCTTATCGGTCGCTACCTATCTTATTATGTCTGACATAAAGTTTGATGAGGTTGATTTAATTAGTAACTACATTCACCACATGACTTTTGTTCGTCTACCTACCACTCGACGGAAACAAAATCTAGCTCTTGGTCACCTAATAGGATATATTCTCCACAATAAATATCAATTGACCTACCCTGGTGAACCCAACATTCTTCCTATCTTTTATACGAATGCATCCTTCTGTATTCTCTTTCATCGGGGACACGAGCCTGAAGAATCAGTCTTTGACGAAGAAGAAGGAGAAGATGCCCCAGCAGCAGCTCCAGCTCGACCACGACGCCATGCTGCACCCCGAGCACCTGCACCAGCAGACCCTAACGATGATTTGGTCGCACGCTTCGACCAACTGCAGACTCGTCTCGACATGCATATTCAAGAACAACATCAGCAACACGAGACATATATGTAATGGTTTGGAGAACGCTTTTGTGCAATTGATCACCGATTCGATGCTCTCTTTCAATATTTTCAACCAAATCCACCTCCACCACCAAATGATCAGGACCCGTCTGTTTAGATTGTTTGTGTTTATATTGTAGTTCTTTCTTTTGCTTTAGTTGCTCCTTCTTTTTGTGCTGTCAAAAGAAGGAGAAGTTTGTTGTACTTGTTGTTGTGCTTGTTATAGTTTGTTAAATGCATTCCTTTTGTTTTGTACTTGCTTTTGGTATCTTTCATTTTTTCTTGTGTTTAAGTAAAAAAAATATATATAAAAAAAAAACAAAAGAAATGTTATTCGTACTTACTTACAACAAATCATTTGACATCATCAAAAAGGGGAAGATTGTTGCAACCCATGACCCCGAGTTTGAGATTTTGATGATGTCAAATAATGAGTGTTTTGGAACAACTTTTCATTGAATATTATTTTATTTGCTATTGTCCTTGAGTACTAATATTTCAGGAAGATCACAAGTGACTCAGGACGAAAGTAAGACTCAAGAATAGGTAGATTAGGAGTATGAGTCAGACATTGTATTTCTCTATTTATTTTATTTTTATTTTATTGAGTCTGGCCACAAAATGCATAAGAGTAAGAGCAACCATGCACACACACAGGGGGAGAGTTTGTTTTTAAATGCAAAATGTAATAGAATTTCCTCTCTGGAGATCGTACTGTACGATTTTAATTCGTACCGGTATGATCCAAGCTATGTGGACGATTCTGTGAATAGATCGTACTGTACGAATATATTCATACTATACGATATATTCAGATCCAAAACCCTAGCCGTAGTTTAGTTTAAGTAAGTGATTTTGCGTAGTTCGTACGGTACAAATATCTTCGTACTGTACGATATATTTTAAATACTTACTTAAATTAGCCCGTGATTAGTGCATGTAATCAAGGCCTAATTATATTTTGAACATCATACTGTACGAACTGGATCGTACCATACGATGAACATAGACAAAGTTTGATTGTCCCGAATATCGTCCTGGACGATCTCTTGGTTTTTTGTCTCATCATACTGTACGATAGTGATCGTACCATACGATGAACAGAGACGACATCTGGTCATCCAGACCATCGTCCTGTACGAATAGTATTTTATGGATCGTACCGTACGATATTATATCATACAGTATGAATCGTTTTTAAACTGCTAGTACATCTTCGTACCAGGCCGAAGTCTGTTTATGAAGATCGTACTGTAGGATGTCTAATCGTACTGTACGATATTATATCCAAGGGAGAGAGCTCTAGAGACGTTCTTTAGGGTTGAGAGAGGAAGGAGAAGGTGACTGTTGTGAGGGAGAAGAGGTGTGAGGGAGATCACACGGTTGCTCCGAACTTGCTGCATCTTGTTCCTCCTGTGGCCCTAAAAGAATTTTAGGGAGGAACTCCAAGAGAAAGGCTCATCTACATCCATGACCTCGAGGTTCTCTGCCTTCTCCAGGAGGGAGAAAAATGAGAAGGTTCTCTGCCGTTGCCAGGAGGGCGAAAACAGATTTTGGCACTCCGCCACACCGGGTTGGTGAAAGGGAGGTTTGTAAAGGCTTCTCCGCCTTGCCGAGGGGGGGCAAAAGAAGAACTATTTTTGGTAGTGAAAATCCCGGAGCGGAGGACTCCGGGGAGTGGACGTAGGTCATATTTTGACCGAACCACTATAAAATACCTTGGTGTGTTTTTTCGTTATCGTTATTTACTTTTGCTTGCACTTATATTTTCATAATTATTGCGTGGTGAAATTTGTGGAAGAAAATTTGTTAAAGTTTTTATTGTCAAATTTCAAAAATAACAAAAAGATTAGAACTCCTGTTTAGGGTTACTTTTTATTGAGAAAAAGTTTTTCACAATTCACCCCCCTCTTGTCATTTAGTAATTTCAATATTTTGTTTAAAAAATAAGAATAATATTTTAAATAAAAATATATTATTACTGATTTAAAATTTTTCTCTTCAAATCAAATAAAATGAATTAGATTATAAATGTAAATATATGCCACCTTAAAGAAATAAAAATACTTGCTTTGTTAAACTTTAATGATTTATATAATATAGAAAACTTTAAAATAAAATTTCCAATAAGTATTTGACCAAAAAATAAATATTTTCAGGAAAGAAATATGTGGGGAAAGATAAAAGAATAGCAAGTGAAGATTTAGTGAACGAAATCAAACTTAATAACTCTAAGAGATGTTACTAGGTTTTGTGTGTTGAAGATTTCCAACCAAGAATTTGATCTCGCAAATGAAAAGTGCTCTTAGAATAAAAATCAAAATTTATCCTCTTAAGATTTAGCATGTAAAGAAGAAAGAAATAATGGAAGAATTGTTAGAGATTTAATTTTTTTGCAGCCCTTACATGAAGAAGAAGAGAGATATTTAAAGTGAAAGGATAAGTAAAGCCAAATTTGAATAAAGCTATTAATCTAACATTAATTTATCAACAAATAATATTGTATTTGATCAAGAATTCATTTTCATTAAATATATATGAGATTTAAATGGCTATAAAATGTCTAGCCACATGGGAAAGTAAAAAAATCTTCATATACATCCAAAATAAGACAAAAAATGGCTACCATCATATTAGATTTAAATCAGATAATGTTTGGAAATTCATTATAAATTCAAATGAAATCCAAATGAGTCCTAACCTTTCAATTTATATCTATAGAATGTAAGCAATATTATGCAATAAAAATTAGACCACGCTTTTGTCAAAATAATTTCATACTCTTTAACATAAAAACTAATGCATATTTTTAAATATATAAGGATATATTGAATATTAATATAACAATATGATATATTCATTAATAAATAGATATGAAACAAATCTTTTTAAAATAAATACATAATAAAATTTTTACCATATAAGCTTATTACCTTTAATTTCCCTAATTATATAACTTTCTATATTTGATAATAATTATGCAATAAAATGAAGGTTATAAAAATTATTTAATAAAAAAAATCATATAGATTTCTATATAAGATTAATATATAATTAATAGATATTTATATTGTGAGCAAATTAAATCATACAAGTAAATATTAATAGACCACTAACAAACTCCTACGATAATATAAAGTCCTTCAAGTTGTCCATCTTGGACCATCTTAATCTCAACATTTGATTCAAATTGAGTTATGCAATATAGATCCCATAAGTAATTATTATACACATCATTACACCTGAAATACTTAACACAAAAATTAGGACATCCAAACATATATTTTTTATCATCAAAATCTATAAAATAAGTTATGAGATAGATAATATCAATAATCTCCCCTTTTTTATGATGACAAACTTATGTTGGGTATAGTTATAACAAAGATGCAAATTGACCTTTTATTGATATTTAAGAAATATGTTTGAATGCTAATTTACTAAATCAAATAATTCTTCCCTTAAATATATGCATATAAAATGAATTATGACCAACATATATAGTTCTTCAACCCTTTGACAACATCAAAAAGAATAATTAAAAATATAAAAGAAATTTAAATGTTAGGATCTAACATCCCAAGCATACATCTTAACATGCAAAATCTCTCTTCAGCTAAAGGTTTTGTAAAGATATCATCTATTTGAGAATTTGTGTTTACAAAATCTATCTTCCATCACCTTTATTAACATGATCTCTAATAAAATGGTGTCTAATATCTATGTGTTTAGTTCATGAATGTTGTATAAGATTTTTTATTAAACTAATAGCACTTGTATTATCACATTGAATGGGAATATATTTAAGCTTAATTCCAAAATCTTCTATTTATTGCTTTAGCCATAAAACTTAAGCAACACAGCGACATGCGGCTTTGTACTCTGCTTCAGTAGTGGATAAAGTGACTAAATTTTGTTTTATAGAAGACTAAGAAATAAGCGACGATCCTAAAAATTGATAGGTTCCAAATGTACTTATTCTATCAACCTTACAACCGCCATAGTTTGTATCAGAATATGCAACTAAATTACATGATAATAAATTTTTGGGATACCATAAGCCTAACTTATGAGTTTCAATAAAATAGTAAAATATTTTCTTAACTACTGTTAAGTGTGATTCCTTAGGATTACCTTGAAATCTTGCACATAAACATACCACAAACATAATATCATGCCGACTAACAGTAAAATACAAAAGTGAACCTATCATACTCCTATAAAGTTTTTGATCTATTGGTTTTCCTGATTGATCTAAATAAAGTCTAGTTGATAGGCTTATAGGAGTTTTACTCAATTTGAATCTCTTCATATCAAAGTTTTTTAATAATTCGTTTATGTATTTGGTTTGACATAAGAATGTGTCAGACTCTAGTTATTTTAATTGAAGTCCTAAGAAAAAGGTGAGATCTCCAATCATACTAATTTCAAATTCTTTTGACATTAATATGAAAAACTCATGACATAAACTTTTATTTGTACGTCTAAATAATATATCCTAAACATAAATCTCTATAATAATGAAATCATGTTTAATATTTTTGATAAAAAGAGTTGTATCAACCTTACCTTTTCTAAAATTATGTTTAATTAAAAAATTACTTCAACTATCATACTAAGCAAGTGGATCCTATTTTAGACCATATAATGCTTTCTTTAATTTATATACATGATTAGGAAAATTAATGCTTTCAAAACCTGGTGGTTATTCTACAAAAATATCATGATCAATATACCCATTCAAAAATGCACTTTTGACATCCATTTGAAAAAGATTAAAGTCCTTAAAAAAAGTAAAGGCAAGGAGTAATCTAATGGCTTTTAGTCTTGATATAGGTGAAAACGATTCTTCAAAGTCTATTCCTTCTATTTGTTGTACTCTTGTGTAACTAATCTAGCTTTATTTCTAATAATACTTTATTGTTGCAAATCTATTTTCATGACTTATATTTTAATGATTGACAAACACTATTGATTCTCTTGGATTGTCTGTTACTTCTAACTTTTCAGGAATCAAAGATCGGATGAACAAACGAAGCTAGTTCAAGTTTGCATAGGTTAGGGTTGAGTTAGTCTTTACTTTGCTTTTTCTCTTCTTGAGTCTATTTGTAATGTTCAAAGAGACTGATGCTAAGTAAACCTACACACACACTTGAGAGACTTAGAATTTCTATTTTTACTCACATCGGCCAGGACGATGTAGTTTAAAACAGAGATTCTATTCAAGATTCTTAATTAAGGCAACCGTCATTAACAGATCTCCCTGGATGATACTTATATCGGCCAAGAAGATAAGCTCAAAAATAGAAAGAAATTGCAGCCATAAACAATTAAGGTATTCTGTATTTTTGGAAATTGGCCAGGACGATCTTAGATCGGCCTGAACGATATTCACAATTATGCCTTAATTAATCAGACAAATTAATGAAGTAATTAAGGATAATTGATACAATCATATTGGCCTGGGCGATCTCAGGATCAGCCAGTGCAATCTATTCAAAAACCTTAGTTACTTCTGGATGATAAATATCGGTTAGCACAAATTTAGGGTGATGCTCTGGACAATTTTTCTCTGATTTGAACTGATCAGCCTGGAAGATCGTGAGATCGTCCTGGATGATCAAACCAATTTTGAAATTGTCCAGTTTGCATTCAGGGCAATGCTCTGGCCGATCTTCTGAGATTTGTATTGATCGGCCAGGACGATGTCCATATCGGCCTGGATGATATTATCGGAAACTTGCAATTAATGAGCTCCTTTGAAACTCTTCTATTTAAGAGCTATTGTTCAACATTTTTGAACAATCTTTTACTGCTTCCTTGACCTGAGAAGACCTTGAGTAGAGAAAGAGAGAGAGAGAGAGAGAGAGAGAGAGAGAGAGAGAGAGAGAGAGAGAGAGAGAGAGAGAGAGAGAGAGAGAGGGAGCTTGTGAGGGGATTCACAAGGGTTGCTTCAAGGATCGCTCTGCTTCATCTTCGTCTAGAGTTTCTCGTCCGTGGAAGGGTCGGTAGAGGTAAGGATTCAGCATCTGATTGTGGTTCTCTGTCAGCTTCAAGAGGAAGCAAAAGGAGATAGGTTCTCTGCCTTACCGGGGTGGCAAAAAGAGGTTCTTTGTAAAGGATTCTCCGCCTAGCTGTGGGGGCTAAAGGAGAGCCACGAGTATAGTACAATACTAAGAGGGTGCCTCCGGGGAGTGGATGTAGGTCGAGTTGACCGAACCACTATAAATTTATGTATTCTTATTTCTTACTTCCGCACTTTAATTTCCTCATTTATTTTTGTGGTGTGATTTTGGTTTATGTGATTTTTACTTTTTTGTGAAAAGAATTTTTAAAATACTAATTCACCCCCCCTCTTGGTTAGCTTGGGCCAGTTCTATATGGCTTAACATCCCTAATGAACTTTCAAGTGGTATCAGAGCGGGATTCATAAAAATTAGTTTGAAAACTTTTTGAATTTTGATCCAAGGCTAACTTTGGGAATCGTAATACTACGCAAGGGTATTCTATTACCCGACCTCCCCTATTCGATAACCTACCTTTTGATTTCTTGAAAACCCGCATGTCAATATTTTTACAATCTACTGATTATCGCATGTGGATGTTTATCAAAGAAGGGTATTCTCCACCTTCTCGTGAAATTAATGGTGTTAAAACTAAAATTACTTTTACTGAATGTACTTTTGATGAAAGAGATTTAGCTCAATTGAATGCAAAATATTTGAACTATTTTTTCTGTGATTTAAAATCAGAGGATTAGTGCATGTTTCTACTTGTAAAACTGGTAAAGAAATTTGGGATAAATTGTGTATCACTTATGAAGGAACTAATGAAGTTAAACAATCTCGTTTGAATATTCTCTTGCATGACTATAAACTTTTTCGTATGAAACCATCTAAATCTATTTCTAACATGTATACTAGGTTTACACAGATAGTCACTTCACTGCATGTATTAGGAAGAGAACTTTCTAACTATGAAAAAGTAAACAAGATTTTAAGATGCTTGCCTTCGTCATATGATGCTAAAATCACAACAATCACTAAATCTAAGGATTTGAACACCTTATTCTATTGATAACTTAC
>CM028351.1:25596605-25823479 GCA_016618105.1 Dendrobium huoshanense | reverse complement strand
TTTGACACACACAGGGGAAGGCAGGACGCTAGGAAAATAGCCTTCCTTCGCCGATCAGACAGATGTCGGATGCAACCCCCCCCTTAAGAAAGATCATACAGTCCAGGACGATAATATATCGTCCTGGATGATCAGAACAAAATTGTGGATATCGTCCACGAACATTGCCCTGAAAAAATAGCTATCCGATGACCAATCGTCCAGCATATTAGCCAGGACGATCTAGCGATCATCCAGGCTGATTTGATCATGAAATAAAGTTATAATTGCTTTCCTTAAATTCTAGAGAAATTTTGAAAAAATTGACCTGGATCATCCTGGATGATATTTTATAGTCCTGGATGATCCACCTGAACGATGTCCAAAAATAGGTTATTTCTAAATAGATCTGCTGGTAAATTCTTTCTAAATTGAGCCTATCATCCTGGCAATACAAAATTATCCAGGACGATGTGTTTACATAATGACAGCTCCTTTAATGAGAATACCCTAATTAGGGTTTCTGCTTTTGGACAGATTATCCAAAACGATATAAATATCATCCTGAATGATGTTATCAAAAAATAATATTTACGGAGCAATAGAAAATCTTCCAAGCTACAAAACATCAGGAGCCACACCAAATAAAATAGACTCAAGAAAGGAAAAAATGTAAAAACTGACTCAGACCTAGTCTACCAAATCTTGAGCTGATTTCAAATTGTAATCTGATCATGTAAACTTGAAATATCAGTACATAAGGCACTCGTAGAGAAATAAGAATGTTTGTTATCATCAAAATCATAAACCATTGATCCGCAACAGTGCTATTTGGCTCAGACCAAAAATATTTTGGAAGTGAGTAATATGCCAACATTCCTCGGGCGGCTTCTATTAATGTTCTATTTTTCCTTACGACTACCCCATTCTGCTGAGGGGTTCTAGGTGTAGAAAATATGTGATCAATTCCTTTCTCAGAAAAATTCTCAAATCTTTCATTTTCAAATTCTCCTCTATGATCACTTTGTATAGTCATGATTTCACACCCAAGTTTTCTTTGAATCCAAGTCAAAAAAATTTTAAATTCCTCAAATGATTCACACTTTTGAAATAGAAATCTAACCCATGTGAATCTTGAGTAATCATCCACAATCACAAATCTGTATATCTTCCCTCCTAGACTCACAGTTCTAATTGGACCAAAAAGATCCATATGCAAAATCTCCAATGGTTTACTAGTTCTAAGATCCTTATTAGACTGAAAAGAGGACTTCACTTATTTTCCTAATTGACATGCATCACAAAGGTGATTCTTAGTAAAGTCTAGTTTTGGTATACCTCTCATTAAGTTCTTTTGGGTAATTCCCTTAAGGTTTTTCATGCTAGAATGATAAAGTCTCTTATGCCAAAGCCATGACTCATCATATATAGTTTTCAAAAAAAAACTAGTAGGAATTTGATTGCAATTTAAGTCTAGCATATAAATATTGTTTACAATTTACCATCTAAAACAACTTTACCATTTAGGCTTAATATGTAGTTAGTAGGAAAAAATTTCACACAATATCCTTTATCATATAGCTGGCTTATACTTAACAGGTTATGATTTAAGCCTTCTACCAATAATACATTTTCAATGTAAAATTTCTTAATATTTCCAATCATATCTATCCCAATCACCTTCCTTGTGGGGTTATCTCCAAGTGTAACCTTGCCTCCACTCCTGGCTTCCAGCGATATAAATTGTGCAGCATCTCCAATCATATGCTTTGAACATTCGCTGTCCATGTACCATATGCTCTCATGAGATCTTGTGTGAGAGGGACCCTACAAGAATATCAAGCGTTAGACTTGGGAAGCCAAACAAGTTTGGGTTCTCCTTTTGGCAATTTATAAATAGATGCATGTATGATATGTTTAGGTTTATGCATCTTAGGTTTCTACACCAAATAATTTTTCTTCTTTAAAGTACAAGTGTGAGCTATGTGTCCAACCAATCCACAAGTATTACCTTTGACTTTTGGAAAAGGATTCCTAAGTCTTCTATCATTCATCTGTGTATTTAGGGATTGCATAAATTTAGGATGAAAAATAGGATTAGTGAAATATTCAAGTTTGGGGGGTATTCTATTATCCTTGAGAGCTTTTATCTTCAAAACATAAAATGAATTCATATCCTTTAAAATCCAATTTGAATAGTTTGATCTATATATCTTGCTCTCCGATTCATCCTTATAATTTTTAAAATCTTTTTCAAGTTCTGCATAGGATGATTTTAATTTTTCATTATTTATATTCAAGTCATCAAACTCATCAAGTAATTTTATGTGGTTGTCATCAATCAAAACATGATCTTTCCTAAGGATTTCATAATTCTTTTGTAGTTCTTCAAATTCCAAACTAAAAATAGCATGCATTTTTCTTTATTTTCCTATATGCATCATGCATGTGTTCAGAAACTTCAAAAAGTTCATCATAACTTAAGTCACATACCTCTTCTTGATCTGACTGATCAAGATTATTGGCCATTAAGGATAGATTAGTGACTTCTTCTTCCTATTCTGTCTCTGATGAGTTTGAAGCTAAGTCCACCCAAAAAGCTCGTTGGAATTTCTTCTTGCCCTTCTTTATAAAAGGTTTCTCCTCTACCCTTTCCTTGCTAGGAATGGCTTTGAGTTTTGGGCAATCCGTCCTTATATGTCCAGGTTTCCTGTACTTATATCAAATAACATCAGTTGAAATCTTGGCATTTCTATTAAATTTACCACTATTCCATTGCTGACGTCTCTTCTACTTCCTCTTCAAAAAGCTTCTAAATTGCCTAGTCATCAATGCGATAATGTCTTCATCCTCAAGTTATGAGTATTCACTCTCAGACTCTTTCACTATCAGTTCTATGTTCTTCTCCCTCCGTGGTTCACCTTCATCAACCTTTCTTTGGTTAGCTCCTTGCTTGTAAGCAATAAGCAAACAAAGAAGATTATCAATAGAGTAAATGTTTAGATCTTTAGACTCTGTAATTGCAATAATTTTAGCATCATAAGTAGTAGGAAAATAATGAAGAATCTTATTAACCATTTCAGCATTCATTAATTTCCTACCTAATGCATGTAAAGAGGTGACTATTTGTGTGAATCTTGTGTACATATCAGAAATGAATTCATTTGGTTTCATGCAAAATAGTTTATAATCATGCAACAAGATATTAAGTCTAGATTTTTTAACCTTATTAGTCCCCTCATAAGTTATACAAAGCCATTCCCATATGTCCTTTTCACTTTTGCAAGTAGAAACCAACAGGTAGTCTTCTGATTTTAAAGCACAAAAGAAATTATTCAAGCATTTGGTATTTAGTTTTGCTAAGACACGTTCTTCTTCTGTCCATTCCATAAAAGGTGTTTCAACTCTAACTCCGTCAACTAGTCTTGTTGGTTTTGTATACCCTTCCTGAACTAAGATCAACATACGATAACAAAGTGACTGTAAAAATATAGACATGTATGTTTTCCAAAAATTAAAAGAAATATTGTCGAACAGTGGAGGTCTAGTTATATAGTAACCCTCAGGTGTATTTAAGTTTCCAAATGTAGCCATCTACGTTAATAAAAAATTAGTCTAAACTTATGAATTTGAAATAAAGTTCTGATACCACTTGTTGAAACTTGATCACTATAAACTATGTTGTTAAACCTAAGCTTATGTCCAGTGGCTAACCAAGAGGGGGGTGAAATGGTAATTAAAAAATTTTAACCCTCTTTTGATATTAGAAAATAAAAATTAAGTTAGTAAATTTTTCTAGAAAACGTTTTTCAAGCACAAGTTAAAAACACTTAAGAAATAAAAAGCAGCGGAAAAATAAAGACACAAGATTTATAGTGGTTCGATCAAAACCAGACCTACATCCACTCCCCGGAGGCACCCTCCGAGAATTGCACTAATACCACTAGTGACTCTACTTTTGCACCCACAGCAAGGCAGTGAAGCCTTTACAAAAATTCTTTCCACCTTTACCAGGTGCGGCAGAGAACCGTCGTTCTTTTACACTATCCCCAGTGTTGGCAAAGAACCGTCATCCTTTTACACTATCCCCAGTGTTGGCAGAAAATAGTTCGTCCTTTCACACTATTCTCAGTGTAGGCAAAGAACCTTCTGTCCTTTCACACTCTCTCGGTGTAGGCAGAGAACCTTCCATCCTTTCACACTCTCCTGGTGTAGGCAGAGAACCCTTTCATCCTTTCACACTCTCTTGATGTAGGCAGAGAACCTTCCATCCTTTCATACTCTCTCAGTGTAGGAAGAGAACCCTTCTATTGTTCAGACTCTATAAGTGTTAGAAGAGAACTGGATCTCCTTGACAAATCTTCTTCATAATAAATCTAGAAGGGCAAGAGGAAAGAGTGAAGTAATTACAAACTAAGAGTAGAGACTCTTACCTTTGAGTACCAAGTGAAACCTTCATGCTCTAATTGCAAGAAACCTCCTTCAAACACTCTCTTAAACTCTCTCCTTGAGTCTCCCTTTAGTTGGCACGAAGATCAATGAGCAAAAAGACTAAGTGGCAATCTAAATTGGACTGTTTATATGAAAGACAAGAAAAATCGTCAAAAAAATGCACATTTTCAAGTTAACATGCAGTGGATCGTCCCGTACGATCCTGGATAGTCCTGGAATATTTTACTTAAATCTCTCAGAAATGAACCCAATGTATACTGGTACGAAATGACTTCGTACAGGCACATCATCCCGTATGAACTAGGTTCGTCCTGTACAAACAGTTATTTCATAGGTCGGTTCCAAAAACTGTAGGAAGTTGCCAAAATCTGAAGAGTCGGTTCACTTCATCCTGGGACAATTTTGAGTTCATTCGGATAAAATATTTCCAGAGAATAGTTCGTCTGGGGATGATTTTTTCTTCGTCTGGATGAAAATTCTCCATAGAGCATTTCGTTCTTGCACGATTATAAATTTCATATGAACAAAATTTTTCCAGAGGACAATTTGTCCTGGGATGATTTTGAATTTGTCCTGGATGAAAATTATCCAGAGGACATTTCGTCCTGGAACAATTATAAATTTGATTTGAACAAAAATTTTCTAGAGAATATTTCATCCTGGGATGATTTTGACTTCATCCTGGACGATCAGGACTTAGAAAAATTTTCATTCCTTCCTGTTCGTTCCATTGCTCTTTGAGGAGATAACTGACCTGATCGTCCCATACGAACTATGTTCATCCCGTACGATAAGAAGAATGTAAAATATGCAAATAGCAACTCTCTTAACAGTGACCAATAATACAATGAGAAGAAGAATGTAAAACTTGAAATGAAGCCAAATTAGATCTCCAAATAACCAAGATGCCTCCCGACAAGCTATCCTAAGGAACATAATTAAAGTCCCACTCTACCCTAATAAGAAATTAACTCCCTTTATATCAATGGAAGTCAATTTAGTCTCCAATAACCTAACAAACATCACCTAATCATCCTTCACAAATTTCTTAAGACATAGAAAAGCTTTATTCTTCCTAGCTCATATATAATTTCAAAAAAAAAAAAACCATGTTAAAGAATCTGAAAGGATTTATCCCCCCCCCCCCCCCCCCCCACACACACAATTTTTTTTACTTCCGAATTCATTTTTTTTCAATCTAGGAATCAACTTAATAGGACTTAATCCTTTAAGTTATTTGGAAAGCTTTCTTTTACCTGATGCTGAGTCTCCTTATCCACACCCACTAACATCCATACTCAAGTGATTTAAACAATCCACATCATTTTTCGAAGACTCTCCATCGCCCAGATTCACATCAGTAGAATTCCCAACCTGAACAACATTCTTAGACCCATTTATTGGAAAAGAATCCTCTATTTTAACCAAACCAGCAAGCATACTAAACATATACCAACTTGAGTATGAGAAGGTGAGTGTAAATCACGTTGCTTACCAATACGTCCAGTATCTAGCAGAAGAGTAAAAGAATCAATCAAATTCTAAGGTGAAAGTTCGATGGGGATGTTAAGCCCTTATGAACTTATTCCCAAAGCTAATTAAAAGAGAGGTGATTTGGAAAAGAAGAATCTTTTAAACAAAGACAAAAACTTAAACCAAAATCACCACAAAAAGTGCGGAAGAAAAATAAATGCGGAAGCGATAATAAGAAAAGAACACACCGGATTTATAGTGGTTCGGTCAAACCTTGACCTACGTCCACTCCTTAGAGGCACCCTCCAAGTATTGCACTAACACAAGTGTCTCTCCTTTAACCCCCACAGCTAGGCGGAGAAGCCCTTACACAATCACTTCCACCTCTCTCGGTGCGGCGGAGTTGCCGGGTCCTTTGACACCAAAGAGACTTCTTCTTTGGTGAACTTACCTCGAGACAAGCCTTGAATCCGATGGTACTAAGGTGCGATTTCGCCGGAGCAACCGTGTGGAACCCCCTCCACACTCCCTTGAGTCCCCCCTCACAGGATCTTCTCCCTCTCTCAAACTCCACCCTTTCCTCTCTCCCTTTCAAGCTCTCTCTTAAAGTTTCCCCCACAAGAACAAAGCTACAATGGCTGCCAAAGACACTTACAAAGTGTCTTGCCATAGATTAAATAGAGGCTCTCAAAACGAGCTCATTAATGCAAGTTGCCGACATTATCGTCCAGGACGATAGGCATATCGTCCTGGCCGATCAGTACAAATTAAGCTCATTAGCCCGGGACGATTTGAGACGATCAGAAGAAAATTGGTTACATCGTCCAGGCCGATCTTACGATCGTCCTGGCCGATTAGTTTAAAACCGATTTCAATCGTCCTGACCATAGCCCTGAATACAAGCTGTCCGATGAAGATCGTCCAGGCCATCGTCCTGGCCGATAATTCGATCGTCCCGGACGATGTGATCGAATCAATCAACCATTAATGCTTTCCAAAGATACCAGATCAATTTAGGTATGATTGAGTTAGATCGTCCTGGACGATAATAATATCGTCCGGGCCGATTTCCTAAAACAAAGAATTCCTAAACTGATTATGGCGGCTGATTCTTTCTGAATTGAGATTATCGTCCTGGCCGATACAGGTATCGTCCAGGCCGATCTGTTGACGGCTGCCTTAATGAGGATGCCCTAAATAGGGTTTCTGATTTTGGACAGATCGTCCAGGACGATATAAATATCGTCCTGGCCGATATTACCAAAAATAGAAAACTTATAGGGAACAATAGGAGATCTTCTAAATTACAATCCAACTGGTCCCACACCAAATACAACAGACTCAAGAAAGGAAAAAGATTACAAACTGACTCAGACCTAGTCTACCCAATCTTGAGCTGATTCCAAATTGCAGTCCGATCGTGGGAACCTGAAACGTTAGCACATAAGGCAATCGTAAAGAAATAAGGAATGTTTGCTATCATCAAAATTATAAACCATAGATCCGCAATAATCTCCCCCTTTTTGATGATGGCAAAACATTTCAAATTGAATTTTCAAAAAGAGCAATTTTCTCCTAATCTCCCCCTTACTAGAATAACACTTTTAAAAAATAGGGGAGATGAAAATATTTTTGTTGTTTTTAATTTTTTGAAAACAAGATACAAATACGATAACATTACAAAAATTCAACAATACGTCAAAAATTCAACAATACGTTCTCCCTCTTTGACATTATCAAAAGGAGAGGAGGCACAAACAAAAATAAAATGACCAAAAACATTTCCTGATCTAGTGAAAAACAAATATTCTGAGAAAGTTACCTCTTGGTTTTAATCAAAAAAACTTAGTAGAATTGGATTGACAACACATAGCCCAGTAAAGGTTAGAAAATCAAGAATTGATAATCCAAACTCAAGTTCTTTAAAAAGGCTAAAAAACTTTTTAATTCAATATCTAAATCAAAGAATAAATTAGAGAAAGAAACAGTAATTTTTCAAAACTCCTTTCATAAAATATATCTAATAGAAGATTAATGCACAATTTGAATCATGAATCAAGATTTTCAAAACCAAGCATCGAAAAATCAAGGGTTTTCTTAAGCTTTAAGAAGTATAAGAATTGTAAGCATTCAAATTTAGTGGGCTCATTTTATGCCTCTTGACAATTGGTTGGCGCACTGCGCATCTTTTGATACACTTTATGTATTCTATATTTTTCAATTTTGGCGCTTTGCGCTTCTTTTATTTTTGGCATCATTGGCCAATTTTTTTTTTGATTATGCTACCTTTCTGAAATCTTAAATACCAAAAGTAAACCCATACTATTGATAAAGCGAATTTCTTGATTAAGAAAATTTTGAATTAGATTCAACAACTTACAAAAGATTCCTATGCGATAAATAAAATATAGGGAGATAAAAAATTTAGTTTCAAAAACTAATTTAAAAGATGAAAAAGATTTTAAATCAAAAGTAGAAAAATCTTTTTTTAGGAAATAGAGATTGAAAGTCAAAAACATGAGTTTCCTTCCTTTGAATGTTTTTAGAGAAGTCAATCACAACTTACTAAAGATTTCAAGAAAAATTAGGAAGTAAATTTTTCATTTCTAGAAAAGTGGATGTGTGTGTTGATCAGAAAAAAAAAATACGAAACAAAATAAGTAAAAAAAAATCTATAAAACAATAAAAATAAAAAATAGAAACAAAATAAAAAAAAAATAACAAAGAAAAACTCAAATAAGGCTTTTATCCATTATCTCTTTCCTGGTCCGATGCTTCAGAGACCAGATCTGCCCATGAGATTTTTTTCTTTTCATTATTTCCCCAGTTTAAATTTAACTTTGCCTTACCCTTTTCTTTTGCAGGGAGAATTCTTAAATTAGGGCACTCATTTTTCATATGTCCAGGTTTCCTGCATTTAAAACAAATAACGTCAGAGGAAATATTAACATCCTTACCAATTTTACCTTTTTTCCACTTCTGCTTATGCATTGGTGAGCTTTGTGATTTGCTTGACAATTCCTTTCTATCGTCACCAACTAAGCTTCCTCTTTCCGTATCTTCGGCTTTTAGAACGATCGTCTCACCTGCATCCAAAAGTCTTTGACTCAACCCTTGCTCGTAGGCAATGAGTGAGCCAATCAAATTATCAATAGAATAATCATTCAAATCTTTAGACTCACAAATAGCAACAACTTTAGAATCAAATTTATCCAGTAGACATCGAAGAATTTTGTTAACTTTTTCAAAATTTGAAAAATCTTTTCCTAAGGCATGCAATGATGTAGTAATTTGAATGAACCTTGTATACATGTCTAAAATCGTTTCAAAAGGTTTCATAGAAAACATTTCAAAATCATGCATTAAAATATTCAACTTGGATTGCTTGATTTCACTAGTGCCTTCGTATATGGTGTGCAATTTATCCCAAACTTCCTTGCCGGTAGTGCACGTGGATATTAACATAAAATCATCAGAATTTAAAGCACAGAAAAAGCAATTTAAAGACTTTGCATTTAATTGAGCATCCATTCGTTCATCCCTATTCCATTGATTAAAAGGAATATCAGTTTTAATTCCATTAACAATACGTGATGGTGATGAATAACCAGTTAAAATCATATGCCACATACGAAAATCAATCGATTGCAAAAAAGTAGACATGCGAATTTTCCAAAAATCAAATGTAATATTTTCAAACAATGGTGGTTTAGTGATTGAATATCCTTCCGCAAAAGTACGATTAGAAAAATTAGCCATGGATCGAAATTCAAACGCTTTTAAAAACTTATTTAATGAAAACCACTCTGATACCACTTGAAAGTTCGATGGGGATGTTAAGCCCTTATGAACTTATTCCCAAAGCTAATTAAAAGAGAGGTGATTTGGAAAAGAAGAATCTTTTAAACAAAGACAAAAACTTAAACCAAAATCACCACAAAAAGTGCGGAAGAAAAATAAATGCGGGAGCGATAATAAGAAAAGAACACACCGGATTTATAGTGGTTCGGTCAAACCTTGACCTACGTCCACTCCTTGGAGGCACCCTCCAAGTATTGCACTAACACAAGTGTCTCTCCTTTAGCCCCCACAGCTAGGCGGAGAAGCCATTACACAATCACTTCCACCTCTCTCGGTGCGGCGGAGTTGCCGGGTCCTTTGACACCAAAGAGACTTCTTCTTTGGTGAACTTACCTCGAGACAAGCCTTGAATCCGATGGTACTAAGGTGCGAGTTCGCCGGAGCAACCGTGTGGAACCCCCTCCACACTCCCTTGAGTCCCCCCTCACAGGATCTTCTCCCTCTCTCAAACTCCACCCTTTCCTCTCTCCCTTTCAAGCTCTCTCTTCAAGTTTCCCCCACAAGAACGAAGCTACAATGGCTGCCAAAGACACTTACAAAGTGCCTTGCCATAGCTTAAATAGAGGCTCTCAAAACGAGCTCATTAATGCAAGTTGCCGACATTATCGTCCAGGACGATAGGCATATCGTCCTGGCCGATCAGTACAAATTAAGCTCATTAGCCCGGGACGATTTGAGACGATCAGAAGAAAATTGGTTACATCGTCCAGGCCGATCTTACGATCGTCCTGGCCGATTAGTTTAAAACCGATTTCAATCGTCCTGACCATAGCCCTGAATACAAGCTGTCCGATGAAGATCGTCCAGGCCATCGTCCTGGCCGATAATTCGATCGTCCAGGCCATCGTCCTGGCCGATAATTTGATCGTCCCGGACGATGTGATCGTATCAATCAACCATTAATGCTTTCCAAAGATACCAGATCAATTTAGGTATGATTGAGTTAGATCGTCCTGGACGATAATAATATCGTCCGGGCCGATTTCCTAAAACAAAGAATTCCTAAACTGATTATGGCGGCTGATTCTTTCTGAATTGAGATTATCGTCCTGGCCGATACAGGTATCGTCCAGGCCGATCTATTGACGGCTGCCTTAATGAGGATGCCCTAAATAGGGTTTCTGATTTTGGACAGATCGTCCAGGACGATATAAATATCGTCCTGGCCGATATTACCAAAAATAGAAAACTTATAGGGAACAATAGGAGATCTTCTAAATTACAATCCAACTGGTCCCACACCAAATACAACAGACTCAAGAAAGGAAAAAGATTACAAACTGACTCAGACCTAGTCTACCCAATCTTGAGCTGATTCCAAATTGCAGTCCGATCGTGGGAACCTGAAACATTAGGACATAAGGCAATCGTAAAGAAATAAGGAATGTTTGCTATCATCAAAATTATAAACCATAGATCCGCAACATAAGGAACCTTTTCAACATCTAGCAAAACTTCTCCAGCAACCCGTTCATTACTTTTCACATTAGCAGACATGTCCACCTTTATTATGAATTCATCAATAAACTTCTTCACAATAGTCAAATAGGTAGGTTGAAAAGTGGGGTGGAGAGAGAGTGTCAGTTTTTTTAGTAAGTTCATCAGTTTTTCAAGTTTTATCTTCCCTTAGTTTGGGCCACCATCATGGAGGCATTACAGTCATTGTCCTTCTTTCGGTATTTCTCAGTCAAGTTCTTTGGGTGAGTTTTGTCCATCCTCAGAGAATTTGCAAGGTCAATTTCATTAAAAAAATGAAGCCATCTATTCGCTATATCAAAAATCTCTTCAATGGTCCCCGTGATTCATCAATTCTGAAAGCCAACAAAAATTCTTTTAAGGAAACACCTTTGATTATGAATGAAGGAAGATTATCTAATGTTAAGCCTATTGCACCTATTGTAGGGAAAATGAAGAAAACTATTATTGAAGGGGAATTCAACAGCCCCAAATTCCTGAAATCTAAAAAGCATTAAGTTTTTTTTTTTTTACTCTGGAGCATATTCTTCTACGACAATGAAGATTATTGTTGACATATTAGGTAAAGAGGGAGAAAACCTTAATATTATGAATGATAGGTTATTGAAAGATTCTAAGAGTAAAGGAGTAAATGGTAAATGCTTCAGTAATTACGAATGTTGATTCTATTTTGAAGAAGGATTTAAATGATGATCGTAGTGTGGTTCGTGATTGTATTTTGGGAGAGCTGAATTTGTGTGCTCATGAGACTAATTGTACTACCTTACCTTTGCAAGATGATACAACTAGTAGTGTGATGCCTAATGTGTGGAACAAGAAGTTTATTATTAGAGTTGACAATCTTGACTTGGGATCTTTCTTAATGGAGGATGGAAACTATGAAATTAAATTATAAAAATGAATGTGAAAATTCTAAGAGATTATATAATTCTTTGGTTTTTAAGCTGTTTGGTGAAAGCGTTCCCTTTCATGTGATTATTATTGAGTTAAGTAGACATTGGAGTCACTTTGGAAATTTTCACGTTGCTATATTGGGCTAGGATTGGGTCATTTGTCCATTTTTTTTATTCTGTGGCATTGGAATCAATTTTATTTGAAGGTCCGTGGTATGTGAATGTCCACATTATTGTTATTGATAAATGGTCATCAAGTTTCTCTCCTACTTCTTTGAAGGGGTTATTTGCTCTAGTGTGGATCTGAATGCCAAATCTTTATTTATTGAATTGGGATAAAGTCAATATGTGTTGGATTGCTTCTCAGGTTGGAAAACCTTATGTGCTAAATGGAAATATGTTTCATTTGGTAAGGAGAGAATTTGTGAGGGTTTGTTTGCAAATTCTATTGGATAATCAACACCCTCTAGGTTTTTGGGTTGAAGGTAGTGCTGGCAAATCTTTTTCAAAAAATTGAAAATGAAAGAATTTCAATTTTTCATTCTTAATGTGGCAAAGTTGGTCATGTTAAAAACAATTGTGTTGTTTTAAGAATAGATGAAATTTTGGTTGCTCCAAAATCTATTCCTGAGGTGGTTAAGGATGTTCTTGTTGTAGGCTATTCGTTGGGAGTTGATGCTCATGGAGAGCTTGGTGTTGGTGTGGAGCAAGGAGCTAGATATGGTCCATGGATCCATGTAAATTATGGAAAATCTAATTTAATTCTTTACCCTTAGGCTGTATAATTAGTTGAAATTATAGTGAATTAGTAATCAAGATTGAGATTGCAATTTTTTATGATAACAAATTATTATTCTTATGATTTTATCGTTTTTCTCCTAACATATATCAGATATTTCTGGTTGTTTCTGTGAGTACCAGCATTTCAGGAAAATCATATATTACTCTAAATTGTTGAAGACTTTGATACAATATGGAATAGGATTTCAAGTAAAAGAGTCTATATATTTTTAATTTTATTTCTTGAGTCTGAGAAAGTGTAAATTATAATTATGTAACCATACAAAGACAGAGGGAGTGCATAATGTTGCGACCCATGACCCCGAGTTTGAGATTTTAATGATGACAAATAATATCGCCTGAACTAATTTTCATTGATAATCATTTATTATTTGCCATTGTTCGTGCGTACTAACATTTCAAGAAGATCACAAGCCACTCAGGACAATGGGAAGACTCGAGACTGTTTAGATTAGGAGTATGAGTCTTACAATGTAATTTGTTATTTATTTTATTTTTAAATTTTTTGAGTCTGGCCATAAACTGCAGGTAAGTCAGAGCAATCATGCACACACACAGGGGTAGAGGGTTTTTAAAAGTAAAAGATATATTTTTTCTTTCTCTGGACATCGTACTATATGAAGTTATTTGGTATTGTATGATCCTATATTATAAAACATATTCTATGAACAAATCGTACTATATGAATACTATCGTGCAGTACGATCTATTTCAAATCCAAAACCCTAGCCATCACACTAACTTAAGTAAGTTTTCTCCGCCGTTCGTACTGTACGAAGACCTTCATACGGTACGATCTATTTTAAATACTTACTTAATTTAACCCATGATTAGTGTAGAAAATCAAGGCTTAATTACAAATTGAACATCATATTGTACGAACACATTCGTACAATACGATGAATAAAGATGAATTTTGATCGTACCGAAGATCTTCATGGACGATCCCTTATTTTTGTCTCATCGTACTGTACGATGAATATCATACCATATGATGAACATAGATGACTTTTGATCATCCTGGAATTTGTCTTGGACGATCTATTGATTTTGAACATTCATACTGTACGATATAGATCGTACCATACGATGAACAGAGATGACATTTGATCGTCCCGGCTATCATCCTATACAAGCAGTAGTGTTCTAGATCATACCGTACTATTTAGTATCGTACTATAGGAGTATATTTTGAACTGTTCGTACACCTTCATACCAGGATGAATCTTGTTATACATTTCATACTATACAATTGGAAATTATACTATATGATAGTAACGGCTACTTTGAAACTGTCAGGGATTTTGGAGCCCATTTTATGTGGAAAAATTATCATATTTTGGTAGAGAGAGATAGAAAGAGGTGAACGGGATTAGAGAGAGAATTCTTGTGAGAGAGCTCTTGAGAAGTTTTGAGGGGTTAAGAGAGAGGAAGGAGAAGGTGATCTTGGTGAGGGATAAGAGGTGTGATGGAGATCACACGATTGCTCCGATCTTTCTGCATCTTACTCCTCCTGTGGCCCATGAAGAACTTGTGAGAGGCTCTCTAAAGGGGAGACTCTTCTAAATCTGTGACCTCGAAGGTACTCTACCTTCTCCAGGAGGGAGAAAAATGAGAAGGTTCTCTGCCGTCACCAGGAGGGTAAAAATAGCGCTTGGCACTCTGCCACGCCAGGTTGGTGAAAGGGAGTATTATAAGGGCTTCTCCGTCTTGTCGATGGGAGTAAAAGGAGAGCTATAGTTTGTTGTGAAATTCCAGGAGCGGAGGACTCCGTGGAGTGGACGTAGGTCATGGTTTGACTGAATCACTATAAAAATTTCGGTGTGTTTTTTCCTTATCGCTATTTACTTTTGTTTGCACTTAATTTTCATAATATTTGTTTGGTGAAATTTGTGGAAGAAAATGAATCTATTGTTGCACGTTAAGTTCAATTGTTTGACTTTGTAGTAGTTTTAATCTTCATGTTAAAATTTTAAAAACATCAAAAAATTAGAACTCCTGCTTAGGTTTTAAATTATTACTACAAAATTTTCACAATTCACCCCCCTCTTGTCCATCTAGTACTTTCAATTGGTATCAGAGCCTGCTTTCAAAAATAGATTTTAAAAAACCTTGAAAAAATGATCATGTCGCATTTTGGTAATCGTAATACTGCGGAGGGTTATTCAATAACTCGTCCACCACTTTTTGTTAACATTCCATTTGATTTCTGGAAAATTAGAATTTATACCTTTTTGCAATCTATTGATTACCGTACGTGGATGTTAGTCAATGATGGATATGTTGCACCATTTAAAATTGTTAATGAAGTGAAAACTCATGTGCCTTTTAATGAATGGAGCAATGAGGATAGGGAATTAGCCTAATTGATTGCTAAATGTTTAAATTGCTTTTTTTATGCATTAAAGTCTGAGGACTATATGAGAGTTTCTACCTGTGTTTGGTAAGGAGATTTGGGATAGACTGTGCATTACGTACGAAGGAACAAGTGAAGTAAAACAGTCTAGGCTTAACATTCTATTGCATGATTATGAACTCTTCCGTATGAAACATAGCAAAACAATATCTGACATGTACACTAGGTTCACCCAAATCGTGGCATCCTTGCATGCATTACGTAGAGAGATTTCAAATTCTGAGAAAGATAATAAGATTCTAAGATACTTACCTAGTTCCTACGATACTAAGATAATTTCTATCACTGAATCTAAATACCTTAACATTTATTCTATTGATAATTTCCTTGGGTCACTCATTGCATACGAGTAAGGAGTGAGTCAAAGATAAAGTGATGTACTGAAAAGAAGGAGCGAATGGTGGCATTAAAAGCAAATAACTCAAAAAGAGATAGCTTTGTAGGGGCGGAAGAAGATGATATAGCATTGATGACCCGACAGTTCACGAACTTCTTAAAGAGAAAACAAAGGTGTCATCAGAACGGCTGGAATAAAGGTAAAAGCTCAAAGTCTAATAAAGTTTCATATGATACAATCTATTTTGAGTGCAGGAAGCCAGGTCACCTTTGAGATAATTTCCCCAACCTAAAGAGCCAACCAGCTAAGGAGAAAGGTGAGTACAAGGTCAAATACAAGAAAGTAAAGATAAAGACACAAAAAGCTTTTTGGGCCGACTCTGCCTCAGAATCATCAAAAGAAGAAGCACAGGAGGAGGTAACATATTTGTGTCTTTTGGCTAATGATAACCTTGATCAATCGGATCAAGATGAGGTATGTCAACTTTCATATGAAGAATTATTGCTTATTTCTAAGAATATCCATGACTCGTATAGGAAATTGAAAAAGATGCATGCTAGTCTTAATATTAATTTGAGTACTTTACAAACTAAGCATGCTAACTTAGTTAAGGAAAATTCTGATTTGGATAGAGATCATATGTTGCTTCTTGATGAGTATTATGTATTAAATAAGAAGCATATTAAACTAAAAAAAGCGCATGAATCCTTCAAAACATCGCATATTGAACTAAAAGTGGAGTTTGAAAAACTAGAGGGAGTTGCATGGGAGATAGATCACAGTGAGCATCAATTACGTTGGAAAGTTGATGGATTAACATTTAAAAATAAAAGACTTAACGAAAAAATCAAAGAATTAGAAAAGGAAAATGCTTCACTCACATTAGCCCAACCTAGCAAAACCCCAACACAACATGCATCACACAACTTTATGAAGAGGCATCACCACCCATATAGGTTAGTGAACTCATTTCCCGATGTTAGGTGCTTCTTTTGTGGCATGCTAGGACACAGCCCACACATGCACAATTCACCATAGGACACACTTAATATGGAGACCTAAACTATATCCATCAGCGTAGCATGCATACATCTCATTCATGCAAGCATAAGGAGGAACCCAAACTCACTTTGGTTCCCAAATATAATTCTTGAATGAAATTATAGGGATGCTCTTACAAAAGACCTAGTGAGAGCATGTGGTACTTGGATAGTGGCTGCTTGCGACACATGACTGGAAATATGAAGAAGTTCGTTCTACTGGAGATTAGAACTAGAGGCAAAGTAATATTGGGAGATAACACTACCAGGAAAGTGATAGGCTCAGGTATTGTTGGTAATGCTAAGAATTTTTTAATTGAAAAGGTTTTACTAGTAGATGCTTTGAAGTATAACTTACTTAGCATTAGTCAATTACGTGACAAAGGTTTTGATATTAAATTTCTGCCTGATAAATACCTGATTAGTTTAAATGATAAACTAGTTTTAGAAGGAAAATGAATGAACAATGTTTACATGATAGACCTTGATTGCATTGATAGTTCAAATTCATTTTGTTTGAAAACAATAATTGATGACTCGTGGCTATGGCAAAGGAGACTATGCCATGCTAGTATGAAAACACTTAGAAACATCACACAAAAAAATCTAGTTAGAGGCATACTTAAATTAGAATTTACTAAGGATCACTTATGTGATGCTTGCCAACTAGGAAAATAAGTCAAATCATATGTTTATTCAATTAGAGATGTGATCACCTCTAGGCAATTAGAAATCCTACACATGGACTTATTTGGACCCATTAGTACAGCCAGCCTAGGTGGAAAAAATTATGGATTTGTGATTGTAGATGACTTCACTAGATTCACTTGGGGAAAATTCCTAGCACATAAGAATGAGTCTTTTAAGGAATTTAAGGTATTCTCCACATGAATTCAACGAAAATTAGGTTGTGAGATCTCAACAATCCATAGCAATCATGGTGGAGAGTTTCAAAATGAAAAGTTTAAATCATTTTGCCAAGATATAGGAATAAAACATAACTTCTCAGCCCCTAAAACTCCACAACAAAATGGTATAGCATAAAGAAAGAATATAACCTTCATAGAAGCTGCTAGGGCAATGTTAACGGAGTACACCCTTCCTAGATACTTTTGGGCAGAAGCAGTCAACACTGCGTGTTATATTTTAAATAGGGTAAACATTAGATCTAAGCTGAATAAAACTACTTATGAACTCCTTAAGGGTAGGACACCAAATCTTTCTCACTTACATGTCTTTGGATGCAAGTGCTTCATATTGATTAATGGCAAACTTCACTTAGGAAAATTTGATCCCAAGTCCAATGAGGGTGTCTTCTTAGGTTAGTCATCTGTAGGTAAGGCCTATAGATTCTTTAATAAGAGAAAACTAGTAGTAGAATAGTCCACCTATGTAGTATTTGATGAATTAGATAAGCCCTCTGAAAATAAAATTGAAGATGATGAAATAGAGGTAATTCAAGGAGTAGAGACTATGACCTTAGGAAAAAGGGTAGAACCTCAGGAAGAACTGCCTAGAGAATGGAGATATTATTCTAGTCATCCTAAAGATTTAATTTTAGGAGACCCTTTAGAAGGTGTAAGGACTAGGCATGGACTTAGGAAAGAGGTTAGTCATTCAGCATTCATCTATATGATAGAACCTACAAGTATAGATCAAGCCTTAAGAGATGAATTCTGGATTCTAGCAATGCAAGAAGAGCTGAACCAATTCACCAGGAATGATGTTTGAGAGTTATTCAAGAGACCCAAAGAACAAAGTGTTGTTGGAACAAAACGGGTCTTCAAATATATGGTGAATGATTCAGGAACAATAATCAGAAATAAAGCCAGATTTGTAGCTAAATGGTATAATCAAATTGATGGAATAGACTTTGAAGAAACCTTTGCCCTTGTTGCTAGACTAGAAGCCATAAGAGTGCTCTTAGCTTTTGCTTGCTTCAAGAACTTCAAACAATATCAAATGGATGTAAAGAGTTCTTTTTTAAATGGGGTAATTAAGGAAGATGTCTATGTTGAGCAATCCCCCGGATTTGAAAGTTTACAATTTTCAAACCATGTATTCAAATTAAAAAATGCACTTTATGGATTAAAGAAAGCACCTATAGCATGGTACGATAGACTTAACTCATTCCTATTGGATAAAGGATTTGAAAAGGGTAGTGTAGATACTACACAATTTATATAAAAGATCGAAAATGAAATCCTTATTGTTCAAATCTATATGGATAACATCTTATTTGGATTGTTAAATAAAAACTTGTGTGATGAATTCTCAAAAATAATGAGTAATGAGTTTGAAATGAGCATGATGGGAGAACTTAATTACTTTCTTGGCTTTAGTGTCAAACAAATGGATAACAAAACTTTTCTTAGCCAAATAAAGTACATTAAAGATATTTTGAAAAAATATGAAATGGATAGTGCTAAATCCATGAACACTCCAATGAGCTCAACAATTCAATTAGACAAAGATCGTAGTGGAAAATTAGTAAATCAGAAAAAATATAGAGGAATGATTGGATCCATTCTTTACCTGACTGCCAATAGATCGGACATAATCTTCGGTGTGTGCCTTTGTGCCTAATTTCAAGCCGATCTAAAAGAATCTCACTTAACTGCCGTCAAGAGAATCCTTAGATATCTACTAGGCACACCAAACTTAGGAATTTGGTATCCTAGGCACAGTACTTCCTTTGAAATCTTAGGGTACTCAGATTCTAATTTTGCAGGATATAGGATAGATAGAAAAAGCACCTCTGGTACCTACCAATTCATAGGACAATCATTAGTTTCTTTGTCCAGTAGGAAGCAAAACTAAGTAGCCCCTTTCCACGGCCGAGGCAGAATATATTGCAGTAGGAAGTTGTGTTGTACAAGTTTTATAGTTAAAATAACAAATTCTTGATCTTTGCCTACCTATCGAAACCATCTCAATCATGTGTGACAACACAAGTACAATTTGCATCTCTAAGAACCCAATTCAGCACTCTCAAACAAAACACATTGACATTAGAGACCTTTTTCATAAGAGATCACGTTGCTAAGGGAGATATAGAATTGCATCACATCGCTTCAGGAGATCAATTGGCTGACATATTCATAAAATGACTACCATTCGACACCTTTAGCACCTTGAGGACTAGACTAGGTGTCATAGACATTAAAGCATAAATAAAAAAAAACAAAAAACAAAAAAAAAATCTTCTATGGTTGTTCCTGATCATCACACACTCACTATACAAACTACTAATTTTGACATTCTATTATCATACTGTACGATCCATAATCATATTGTACGATATACCTATCTACACAAACATAACCTATAGTCATATTTCGCCTCAGTTGACCGTACTTTACGATCCACAATCGTACTGTATGAAAGACATGGCAGACAATCAATCCGTTTAGTATGACATTATTGATCATCGTACTTTACGATACCTACTTGTCATACTGTATGATCCACATCAGCAAATAGATTGGGATGAATTTGTTGCAAATCTATTTTTCATGGCTTATGTTTTGATGATTGACAAACAATGCTTTTCTTGGACAGCTTGTTGCTTCTAACTTTTCAGGAATCGACGATCGGACAATCAAAAAGGAGCCAAGTTTAGGAATGCGTAGGTTTAGGGTTGAGTCAGTCTGTACTTTTGTTTTTTACCTTTTGAGTCCTCTTGTAATAGTCAAAAAGACTGATGCTTTGTAACCCTTCACACACACACTTGAGAGAATTAGAAATTCTGTTTTTACTCATATCGGCCAGGACGATTTCTTTGATCGGCATGGACGATCAGCTTAAAAACAGAAAGTCTAATTAAGGATTCTTAATTAAGGCAGCCGACGTTAACAGATCGTCCTGGACGATACGTGTATCGGCCAGGACGATAAGCTCAAAACAGAAAGAAGTAGCCGCCATAGACAAGTATGGTATAGCATATCTTTAAATTATCGGCTAGGACGATCCTCGGATCGGCCTGGACGATATTAACAAATTATACCATAATTGTTCAGGAAATCAAGGAAGTAATTAAGGATGATTGATACGATCATATCGTCCTGGACGATCGCAGGATCGGCCCGGACGATCTAGTCAAAAACCTTAAGTTACTTCAGGACGATCAATATCGGCCAGCCCATATTCAGGGCTATTGTCAGGACGATTTTCGTCTGATTTGAACTGATCGGCCAGGACGATCGTGAGATCGGCCTGGACGATCAAGCTAATTTTCAATCGTCCAATCTTACATCCAGGGCTATGCTCTGGCCGATCTTCATTGATTTGTACTGATCGGCCAGGCCGATGTCCATATCGGCCTGGACGATATTGTCGGCAACTTGCAATTAATGAGCTCTTTTGAAGCTCTTCTATTTAAGAGCTCTTGTTCAACGTTTTTAAAGACCTTTGGCTGCTGTCTTGACCTAAGAAGACCTTGAGGAGAGAAAGAGAGAGATAAGAGAGAGAGAGGATCTTGTGAGGGGGAGCTTGTGAGGGGTTTCACAAGGGTTGCTTCAAGGATCTCTCTGCGTCGTCTTCGTCTAGAGTTTCTCGTCCGTGGAAGGGTCGGTAGAGGTAAGGAGTTGTGCTTTTGGTTCTGGTTCTCTGCCAGCTTCAGGAGGAAGCAAAAGGAGATAGGTTCTCTGCCTTGCCGGGGTGGCAAAAAGGAGGTTCTTGTGAGGGTTTCTCCACCTAGCCGTGGGGGCTAAAGGAGAGTCACTTTTTGTTTAGTGCAATACTTGGAGGGTGCCTCCAAGGAGTGGACGTAGGTCGAGTCGACCGAACCACTATAAATCTCTGTGTTTCTTTTCTTGCTTCCGCACGTTTAATTTCGCATTATTTTCGTGGTGTGATTTGGTTTATGTGACTTTATTTCTTTGTTTAAAAACGAAGTTTTTAAAATACCAATTCACCCCCCCCCCCCCCCTCTTGGTTAGTTTGGGACTAAGTTCATAGAGCTTAACATCCCAATCGAACTTTCAAGTGGTATCAGAGCTTGATTCAAAAATAAAAGTTTGAAAACTTTTTGAATTTGATCCAAGTCTAACTTTGGGAATCGCAACACTACGGAAGGGTACTCTATTACCCGACCTCCTCTGTTCGATAACCTACCTTTTGATTTTTGGAAAACTCGCATGTCAACTTTTCTACAATCTACTGATTATCGCATGTGGATGCTTATTCAAGAAGGTTATTCTCCACCTTCTCGTGAAATTAACGATTTTAAAACTGAAGTTGCTTTTACCGAATGGACTTTTGATGAACGAGATTTAGCTCAACTAAATGCGAAATGTTTGAATTGTTTTTTCTGTGCTTTAAAATCTGAGGATTACATGCGTGTTTCAACTTGCAAGACTGGTAAAGAAATTTGGGATAAATTGTGCATTACTTATGAAGGCACTAATGAAGTTAAACAATCCCGTTTAAACATTCTCTTGCATGACTACGAACTTTTTCGTATGAAACCTCATGAATCGATTTCTGACATGTACACTAGGTTTACTCAGATTGCTACCTCATTGCATGCACTAGGAAAAGAACTCTCGAACTATGAAAAAGTTAACAAGATTTTGAGATGCTTGCCTTCATCCTATGATGCAAAAATTACTGCAATTACTGAATCTAAAGATTTAAACACCTACTCTATTGATAACTTGCTTGGCTCACTCATTGCTTACGAGCAAGGGGTGAATCAAAGAAATCTTGATACAGGTGAGAAGAAAAAGGAGAAAACAATTGCATTGAAGGCACACAAATCGGATTCTGAATCTTCCGGGTTTGAAAGCGATGGAGTTGCCTTCATCACAAGGCAATTCAAAAGCTTTCTAAGGAAGAAACAAAAGCATCATCAAAGTTGGAGAAAAGGTAAGGATCATAAACATATTAAAGGATCTTCTGATGTTGTTTGTTTTGAATGCAGAAAGCCTGGACATGTGAGAACTGATTGCCCTAAGCTTAGAGATCAATCAAGCAAAGAAAAAATTGATGAGAAAGCAAAGTCTAAGAAGGACAAGAAAAAACAAAGGAGCTTTTGGGCAGAGTCTGGTACTGATTCTTCTGAGACTGAACCAGAGGAAGAAACTACAAACTTGTGTTTCATGGGAAAAGATCAAATTGATCAAGAAGAGGTATGTGAACTTTCATATGATCAACTTCTTGAAGTTTCAGAAAAAATTCATGCATCATATAGAAAATTAAAGAAAACTCATGCTAGCTTGAAATTAGAACTTTTAAATCTACAAAAGAGCATGAAATTTTGATTAAGGACCATCAAACAATTGATTCAAATCACATGACTTTACTTGATGAATTTGATGAATTAAATAAAAATCATGGTAAGTTAGTTGAAGAGCATGATGCATTGAAAATATCACACATATCTCTTGAATCTGATTTTAAGAAGTGAAAAGAAATAGAAAAAAATTTGAGGATTGAAAATGAAATTTTAGAAAACACAAACTTGAAGATTCAAAGTGATTTAGAAGCATGTAAGAAATCTAGGATGAATTCTACTTTTAATCAATTGCCAAAACCTAGAGAGACGCATTATAACTCAAATCACTTAAGAAATCCCTTTCCTGGAGTTAGATGTTTTTCTTGTGGCATGCTAGGACATATCTCACACACTTGTACAATTCATCATAGTTCACATTGGGTATGGAGACCTAAGGTGCAAGATCCACAGCATACCACACATGCATTGCATTCTTCTCTTCATAAGAAGGAACCCAAACCTGCTTGGGTTCCTAAAACTAACATTTGATAATTTTGCAGGAAGTCTCTCACAAAAGACCTCGTGAGAGTATGTGGTACCTGGACAGTGGATGCTCTCGACATATGACTGGTGATGCTAGCCAGTTTGTTGTACTAGAATCTAGGACTGAAGGCAAGGTTACTCTTGGAGACAACACCACCAGGAAGGTGGTAGGAGCAGGTATAATTGGTAATTCCAAGAACCTTATGATTGAAAATGTTTTGCTTGTAGATGGATTGAAGCACAACTTGCTCAGCATCAGTCAATTCTGTGACAAAGGCTTCATCGTACAATTCTTCACAAATTCATGCATTGTAAGTTTAAGCAACAACACCATTTTGCAGGGAAAGAGGGTAAACAACGTCTATATGCTTGATTTAAATAGCATTGAATGTGCTGCTTCTTTTTGCTTAAAAACTGTCATTGATGATTCTTGGTTGTGGCACAGGAGGCTTTGTCATGCAAGTATGAAAACCCTTAGGAAAGTGCCCCAAAAGGACCTAGTTAGAGGTGTCCCCAAACTTAAGTTTACAAAAGACCACCTTTGTGATGCCTGTCAACTAGGAAAGCAAATTCACTCCTCTTTTCACCCCATAAAGGACATTAGCACCTCTAGACCTTTAGAAGTCCTTCACATGGATTTGTTTGGACCCATTAGCATAGCAAGTTTGGGAGGGAAAGTCTATGGTTTTGTGATTGTTGATGACTACTCGAGGTTCACTTGGACTAGATTTCTTTCTCATAAAAATGAGTCTTTTGAGGAGTTTAAAACTTTTTCTACTTGGATTCAGAAGAAGCTAGGATGTGAGATATTGACCATCCATAGTGATCATGGGGGAGAGTTTGAAAATGAAAGATTTGGAGATTTTTGTGAGGAGAAGGGGATTAGCCACAATTTTTCAGCTCCTAGGACTCCTCAGCAGAATGGAGTAGCTGAAAGGAAGAACCGGACCTTGGTGGAAGCCGCTAGAGCCATGCTTGCTGAGTATTCACTTCCAAAATACTTTTGGGCTGAAGCGGTTAACACAGCATGTTATGTGTTGAATAGGGTGAATGTTAGAGTCAAATTAGAAAAGACACCCTATGAGATCCTTAAGGGTAGAACACCTAATCTTTCCCACCTTCATGTCTTTGGTTGTAAAGTTTTCATTCACAATAATGGAAAGTCTCACTTGGGAAAAATTTGATCCTAAATCTGATGAAGGAGTATTCTTAGGATATTCTAGTGTTGGGAAATCTTTTAGAGTGTTTAACAAGAGAACCTTGATGGTGGAAGAGACAACCCATGTAGTTTTTGATGAGTCTAATCATAAGAAGCATGGAGTAGATGATGATGATGTTGGAGAGATTACAAGTGGAGTAGAAAATTTGGGGAAGGGGAATGAGCACCTAAGCAATGGAGGAGTAGAAGGAGTCACCCAAGGAATAGAAACTTTTGATGAAAGGGGAGAAACTTCACACACTTTGCCTAAAGATTGGAGATACTCTACTAGTCACCCCAAGGATTTGATCTTAGGAGACCTTTCTAGTGGAGTTAAGACTAGACATGGACTTAGGAAGGAGGTGAACCACTCTGCCTTTATCTCTATGACAAAACCCACCACCATTAACCAAGCCCTCTCTGATGAGTTTTGGATGTTAGCAATGCAAGAAGAGTTGAATCAATTTGTTAGGAATGATGTTTGGGAACTTGTGGAAAGACCTAAGGGACAAAGTGTAGTTGGGACAAAGTGGGTATTTAAGAACAAAGTGAATGATTCAGGAGTGGTGGTGAGGAATAAAGCAAGATTGGTGGCTAAGGGGTACAATCAAATAGAAGGGATAGACTTTGAAGAGACTTTTGCCCCTGTAGCTAGATTGGAAGCCATTAGAGTGCTATTAGCCTTTGCTTGTTATAAAGGATTCAAGCTTTTTCAAATGGATGTCAAGAGTGCCTTTTTAAATGGGGAGATAAAAGAAGATGTGTTTGTAGAACAACCTCCAGGTTTTGAGAGTTTTCAATTTCCAAATCTTGTGTTTAAATTAAAAAAGGCTTTGTATGGTTTAAAACAGGCACCTAGAGCTTGGTATGAGAGGCTTAGCACATTCTTACTAGAGAGGGAATTTGTCAAGGGGAGCGTAGACACCACCCTTTTTCTTAAAAAAGTTGGAGATGATTTACTCATTGTTCAGATTTATGTTGATGATATACTCTTTGGATCTTCTAATAAAAATTTGTGTGATGATTTTTCTAAAACAATGAGTAGAGAGTTTGAGATGAGTTTAATGGGAGAATTGTCTTACTTTTTGGGGTTTAGCATAAAACAATTGGAAGATGGCACTTTTCTAAATCAAACAAAATACATAAAAGACATTTTGAAGAAATATGAGATGGACAAAGCCAAGCCAATTAACACCCCCATGACTTCTAGTGCTCCGTTAGATAAGGACCCAAGTGGTAAATCTGTTGATCAGAAGAAGTATAGAGGCATGATTGGATCTTTACTTTACTTGACTGCAAGCCGACCTGACATTATGTTTAGTGTTTGCCTTTGTGCTAGGTTTCAAGCCGACCCTAAGGAATCCCACATGACTGCTATTAAAAGGATTTTTAGATACCTTTTGGGGACACAAGGATTAGGGATTTGGTACCCTAGAAATAGCACTTCTTTTGAGATTATTGGTTTTTCTGACTCTGATTTTGCAGGATGCAAGGTGGATAGAAAGAGCACCTCTGGAACTTGTCAATTCATTGGACAATCCTTGGTCTCTTGGTCTAGTAGAAAGCAAAATTCTGTTGCACTTTCCACTGCTGAAGCTGAATACATTGCTCTTGGAAGTTGTGTGGCCCAAATTCTTTGGTTGAAACAACAGGTATTGGATCTAGGAGTACATGTAAGCACCATCTCAATTTTTTGTGACAACACTAGTGCCATATGCATCTCTAAAAATCCTATCCAACATTCAAGAACTAAACACATTGACATTAGGCATCACTTTATTAGAGATCATGTGACTAAGGGAGACATTGAGTTACACCATGTGACAACTGAAAACCAACTGGCAGATATCTTTACTAAACCACTGGCATTCGACACTTTCAGTTCTTTAAGGACCAGATTGGGTGTGATTGACATAAATGCATGAAACTTTTTTTCTTTTTACTTTTTTATTTTTTTTTGTTTTGTTGCCTTCTTTTTCCTTTTCGTGTACCTTAGTTTTAGATCTTCACTGATATGATATCTCTTGTCTTGTCTTTAACAATTTGTAGTTAATATGTTTTCATCCACTTAATCACCTAGATAGTATGAATATCTTGTGATTGTGTCTCTTTCCCTAACATAGTATTAGTGGCATAGTTTTCTTTTCTAATCAAAAGTCTATCTTAAAATAAAAGATTGTTTATGAAACTAAGATCCTTTCTAAAGCTTGCTTAAGCAAATCTATCTTGTATTTACAATGATTAAATGTTTTTTTTGTCACATCATGATCCCTCGTTACTCTTGTCTTCAATTATTAATCCTGCTTGTGGTAATTCTTCCCTATGTTAGAGAGAGAGCTCCTATTCTCTAATATCTGAGAAGATATATTCACAACTAAGTTTTTTAAAAGAGTCAAAAAGGGAATCTAGCTTGCAAAAATAAAAAAAAAATTTTGGCCAATGATGCCAACAAAAGAAGCGCAAAGACGCCAAAAAAAAAAATTGAAAAATCTATAAAAGGATGCGCAAAGCGCCACAACATTGACAAGAGGCATAAAATGAGCCCACTCAAAAGCAAGCTACTCTCTCTTTTTATATCTTTTAGAACTTAGAAGTTTTGATTCTCAAAGGCTTGATCTCGATTATCGTTCGATTGTGACAAATCTACCTCATTGTTTTATGGAGATATTTTCCTTATGCCAAGTGGTGGGTAGAGTCTTTTTTTTCTCATATCCAATTAATTATTTAAGTTAGGTCATTGATTTCAAAAGACGATTCTACCCTAAGACAACGGTTTTGGCTAAGGGTAAACCATGAACGGATATTCTCCTATTCTATGGATTAAATGAGATTGGTAACACATTAACTCACAAATTTTTAAAACAATCACATGGAATACTATATCATTGATGTGCTTAAAAAAAAAATAAAAATAAAAAATAAAAAAAGGGGAATTTCTTTTACTATGCTTTCATGTACCCTCCTTTTTTGATATGTCAAAAGGGGGAGAAGTTTATGAGGTTATTTTTTCATGGTTATGATTAAATCCCTTTAATATGTTTTGCCATCATCAAAAAGGGGGAGATTGTTGCAAATCTATTTTTCATGGCTTATGTTTTGATGATTGACAAACAATGCTTTTCTTGGACAGCTTGTTGCTTCTAACTTTTCAGGAATCGACGATCGGACAATCAAAAAGGAGCCAAGTTCAGGAATGCGTAGGTTTAGGGTTGAGTCAGTCTGTACTTTTGTTTTTTACCTTTTGAGTCCTCTTGTAATAGTCAAAAAGACTGATGCTTTATAACCCTTCACACACACACTTGAGAGAATTAGAAATTCTGTTTTTACTCATATCGGCCAGGACGATTTCTTTGATCGGCCTGGACGATCAGCTTAAAAACAGAAAGTCTAATTAAGGATTCTTAATTAAGGCAGCCGACGTTAACAGATCGTCCTGGACGATACGTGTATCGGCCAGGACGATAAGCTCAAAACAGAAAGAAGTAGCCGCCATAGACAAGTATGGTATAGCATATCTTTAAATTATCGGCCAGGACGATCCTCGGATCGGCCTGGACGATATTAACAAATTATACCATAATTGTTCAGGAAATCAAGGAAGTAATTAAGGATGATTGATACGATCATATCGTCCTGGACGATCGCAGGATCGGCCCGGACGATCTAGTCAAAAACCTTAAGTTACTTCAGGACGATAAATATCGGCCAGCCCATATTCAGGGCTATTGTCAGGACGATTTTCGTCTGATTTGAACTGATCGGCCAGGACGATCGTGAGATCGGCCTAGACGATCAAGCTAATTTTCAATCGTCCAATCTTGCATCCAGGGCTATGCTCTGGCCGATCTTCATTGATTTGTACTGATCGGCCAGGCCGATGTCCATATCGGCCTGGACGATATTGTCGGCAACTTGCAATTAATGAGCTCTTTTGAAGCTCTTCTATTTAAGAGCTCTTGTTCAACGTTTTTAAAGACCTTTGGCTGCTGTCTTGACCTAAGAAGACCTTGAGGAGAGAAAGAGAGAGAGAAGAGAGAGAGAGGATCTTGTGAGGGGGAGCTTGTGAGGGGTTTCACAAGGGTTGCTTCAAGGATCTCTCTGCGTCGTCTTCGTCTAGAGTTTCTCGTCCGTGGAAGGGTCGGTAGAGGTAAGGAGTTGTGCTTTTGGTTCTGGTTCTCTGCCAGCTTCAGGAGGAAGCAAAAGGAGATAGGTTCTCTGCCTTGCCGGGGTGGCAAAAAGGAGGTTCTTGTGAGGGTTTCTCCACCTAGCCGTGGGGGCTAAAGGAGAGTCACTTTTTGTTTAGTGCAATACTTGGAGGGTGCCTCCAAGGAGTGGACGTAGGTCGAGTCGACCGAACCACTATAAATCTCTGTGTTTCTTTTTCTTGCTTCCGCACGTTTAATTCTGCATTATTTTCGTGGTGTGATTTGGTTTATGTGACTTTATTTCTTTGTTTAAAAACGAAGTTTTTAAAATACCAATTCCCCCCCCCCCCCCCTCTTGGTTAGTTTGGGACTAAGTTCATATGGCTTAACATCCCAATCGAACTTTCAGAATTAACTCGGTTTGGTAAGATATTATTGTTGTTTGTACTGTACGATAAATCCACTTCGTACTGTACGAGCCACCTCAGCAAAACGGATGAGAACGAGTTAAAGGTGTCTAGTACGATATAACTGTAGTTTATATTGTACAATACATCTGTTAGTACAGTATGACACTTTTTGTCAAAGGTCGTACCGACGACCCTCGGGACGATCGAAATCCTTCTGATCGTATTATACGATACACATCGTACTGTACGCGTTGACCACCTTTTAACAAAATCACCAGTCAAAACATTTATTACAATCGTACTGTACGAAACATGATCATACTATATGATGTTACAAAATTTCTATAAATTTGCTGGATAGGCAGATTTCTCCACTTGCAAACTCACCTCACTCACACCTCTTCATTCTCACATTTCACTCAGCCTCTACATGATGTCTAGCTCTTGCAAGAGAGGTCGTTTGGTCGTTGGAAGCCCGTCTTCCTCTCGTCATCACAGTGCTTGGTTCTTGAATTCTAATAATGAGGAAGCATACCATAAGTTCAAAGCCTGCAAAATTACGCCATCCAGACTGCTCAGTCAAGATGCTCTGAATTTTAAGGTAATGAGCCTCTTTGCCTCCACAACCCTCCAGTTCCTTTTCTTCATGGCCTTTCCCTACAACTATGAACTTCTTTTGGAATTTCTAAAACATCTAACGTACACTGCTGACAACCTCACTTTCCACTCCTTTGTTTGTCGCCAAAATGTCAAAATTACCAAAGCTGATATCGCCCAATACATTGGGCTATCTACTGAAGGGCCTATGGTTCGTTCCTTTCTCACAAATGACTTTGACTGGAGTGATGTTAATCGAGTCCTTAGGAAAGCCGCATTCTATTAACACCAGCCTCTCATCCAATCACTCACTTGAAATTCCAGAATCATTCAATATGTCTTTAGAACCTCTATTATACCCAAAGCTGGCGATCGGATCAACATGACCCCGACTTTATCTATCGCCACATATCTTATCATGACCAACACCAAATTCGACAAGGATGATTTAATTATTGACTACATTTGCCATATGACTTTCGTTCGTCTCCCTACTACTCGCCAAAAATAAATTCTAGCTCTTGGTCGCCCTATAGGATACATCCTTCAAAATAAATACCAACTAACCTATCCTGGTGAACCCGATAATCTTCCAATCTTTTATACGGATGCCTATTTTCGTATTCTTTTTCATTGGGGACATGAGCCTGACGAACCTGTCTTCGATGAAGAAGAAGGAGAAGATGCCCCAACAGTAGCTTAAGCTTGACCACGATGACATGCAGTACCCCGAGCTCCTGTACCAGCTTATCCTCATGACGATTTGGTCGAATATTTTGACCAACTTCAGACTCGTCTCGATACGCACATTTAAGATAACCATCAGCAACACGAGACTGAGATGCAATGGTTTGGGAAACGCTTCAACACGATTGATCAATGATTTGACACAATTCCTCACTATTTTCAACCAAACCCACCTCCACATCCAAGTGATTAGGATCCTTCCTTTTGAAGTGTATGTGTTGTACTTTTCTTTCTTAGTATTTGCTCCTCTTTTTGGTGCTGTCAAAGGGGGAGAAATTATTGTAGGTTTCCTTATGTTGTAGTTTGTTTGCTCTTATAATAAATATAATGCATTTTATTTTTAGTTCGTACTGCATTTTACTTTTTAGTACTTTTCTTGTTCTTATGTTTAAATTTAAATAAAAAAATATCGTTCAAACTTGCTTACAACAAACATTATTTGACATCATTAAAAAGGGGGAGATTGTTGAAACCCATGACCCTATGTTTGAGATTTTGATGATGACAAATAATGTTGCCTGAACTACTTTTCATTGAATATCATTTCTTGATTGCTATTGTCCGTGAGTACTAACATTTCATGAAGATCACAAGCCACTCAGGACAATGGGAAGACTCGAGACTATTTAGATTAGGTGTATGATTTTGACAATTAATTTATCATTTATTTTATTCTTTATTTTCTTAAGTCTTGCCAAAAACTACAAGTAAGTCAGAGCAATCATGCACACAAACAAGGGGATAGGGTTTTAAAAGTATAAGATATAGTTTTTATTTCTCTGGACATTATATTGTACGAAGTTATTTCATACTATACGATCTTATATTGTAAAATGTATTCTGTGAACAAATTGTACTGTACGAATACTATCGTATGGTACGATCTATTTCAAATCCAAAACCCTAGCCATCACACTAACTTAAGTAAGTTTTTCTCCATTGTTTGTACTGTATGAAGACCTTTGTACGATATGATTTCTTTTAAATACTTACTTAATTTAACTCATGATTAATGCAAAAAATCAAGGCTTAATTACAAATTGAACATCATACTGTATGAACATGTTCATACAATACGATGAACAGAGATGAATTCTGATCGTCCTAGAGATCATCATGGATGATCCCATGTTTTTGTCTCATCATACTGTACAATGAATATCATACCTTACGTTGAATAGAGACAACATTTGATCATCCCTGAATTCATCCTAGACGATTCCTAGATTTTGACCATTCGTACTATATGATGTAGAACATACCATACGATGAATAGAGACAACATTTGATCATCCTGGCTATCATCCTAAACGAGCAGTAGTGTTTCGGATCATACCGTATGATTTAGTATCATACTATATGAGTACATTTTGAACTGTTCGTACACCTTTGTACTAGGATGAAGCTTATTATGCATATCATATTGTACGATGGGAAATCATATTGTACGATAGTAATGACTACTTCGAAACTTTCACGGATTTTGGAGCCCGTTTTATGTGGAAAAATTGTTATATTTTGGTAGAGAGAGATAAAAGAGGTGAACGGGATTAGAGAGAGAATCCTTGTGAGAGAGCTCTTGAGTAGTTTTGAGGGGTTGAGAGAGGAAGGAAAAGGTGAGCTTGGTGAGGGAGATCACACGGTTGCTCTGATCTTGCTGCATCTTACTCCACATGTGGCCCGGGAAGAACTTGTGGGAGGCTCTCTAAGGGGGAGACTCTTCTACATCAAAGGCCTCGAAGGTACTCTGCCTTCTCTAGGAGGGAGAAAAATGAGAAGGTTCTCTTCCATCACTATGAGGGTGAAAATAGTGCTTGGCACTCCACCACGCCAGGTTGGTGAAAGGGAGTATTGTAAGGGCTTCTCCGCCTTACCGAGGGGAGCAAAAGGAGAGCTATAGTTTGTAGTGAAATTCTCGGAGCGGAGGACTTCGGGGAGTGGACGTAGGCAATGGTTTGACCGAACCACTATAAAAATTTGGTGTATTTTTTCCTTATTGCTATTTACTTTTGTTTGCACTTAATTTTCATAATATTTGCTTGGTGAAATTTGTGGAAGAAAAGTAATCTATTGTTGCACATTGAGTTCAATAATTTGACTTTATAGTAGTTTAAATTTTCATGTTAAAAATTTAAAAACATCAAAAATTTAGAACTCGTTCTTAGGTTTTAAATTATTGCTACAAAGTTTCACAATTCACCCCCTCTTGTCCATCTAGTATTTCACATAAAATTCTTAAAATTGATTGTACTATATGACATATAAACATACTATCCAATTTGACTTAGTTTTTCACCAGAATCTGGTTACTCAAACCATGTCTTGATTTTTAATTGATCGTACTATATAATAGCTAGTTGTACAAATGACTAATAGAGTATGAAATTTAGGTAATAGTAGATCATACCAAACGAACATAGTTATTTTTGAACTGTTTGTACAATACGATATCAATTCCTATAAAAGACTGACAGTGTATGAAATCAGACTCATACCAAATCATATCATACAAACTTATTCTTTATTTTTTTATATGAAATTAGATTCGTACCATATCGTATCATTCAAACTTTTTTATTTTTGAACTATTCGTACTATACGATGTCAAATCGTAGAGATGACCAATAGTGTCTAAAATCTGATTCATACCATATCGTATCAAATGAACTTATTCATTTTTGAACTATTTGTACTTTAAGATCCAAACTCATACAAATGACCCACGGTGTACAAAATTAAGTTTGTCCTAATTCATATACAAACAAAGCCATGATTTTTAAGCTGTTAGTACAAGACAATCTATAATCATACGGCACGAGCCTTGGATGGTTCTCTTAAAAAATTCAACTTTAGGATAGTTTTTCATGTATTTTATATAAATAGTGTCCTAAAACTACCATCCATGTACTTTGCCTTCACTAGGTGGACGAAAAAGGATGAGAATGTATGCTGCCATCACTTGGAGAGTGTAAATGGCAACATTTCTCTTCCACACTAGGTTTGTGGAGAGAGTTTGTAAGGGCTTCTCCTCTTTTATGTAGGGGAAAAATGTGAGTCACTTTTGATTAGTGCAATACCTAGATAAGGAGTATATAAGGAGTGGACGTAGATTTTGTTGGAGCGAACCACTATAAAATTTGGCGCTCTTCCATTACTTTTTATGTTTATTTTTTCTTGAATTTTATTTCACTTCTCTTTATATTTGTGGTTGAAAGATTATCTATGAAAATCATTTCTATAAACAACTACATAGTTCAAGATTAGTATTTTTTTAATCTTCAAAAATGATTTAAAAAAGGGAGAAAAAGGTTTTCCAAAATCCCAGAAAACTTTTTTATAACCAATTCACCCTTCCCTTCTTGGTTAGCCTTGGGATAGTTCTATAAGATTGAATATGTTGCAAACCTATTTTCATGACCTGTGTTTTGATGATTGACAAACACTATTGATTCTCTTGGACTACTTGTTTCTTCTAACATTTCAGGAATCAAAGATCGAACGAACAGACGAAGCCAGTTCAAGATTGCGTAGGTTTAGGGTTGAGTCAGTCTGTACTTTTGTTATTCACTTCTTGAGTCTACTTGTAATGGTCAAAGAGACTGATGCTAAGTAACCCTATACACACACTTGAGAGACTTAGAATTTCTGTTTTTACTCATATCGGCCAGAACGATTTTTACATCGTCTTGAACAATCAGGCTTAAAACAGAAAGTCTAAATAAGGATTCTTAATTAAGGAAGCCGTCATTAACATATCGGCTTGGACGATACGTGTATCAGCCAGGACGATAAGCTCAAAATAGAAAGAAGTTGCCGCCATATACAATTAAGGTATACTGTATTTTTAAATTATAGGCCAGGATGATCATTAATCAGCTTGGACGATATTAACAAATTATGTCTTAATTGATCAGGAAATCAAGGGAGTACTTAAGGATGATTGATACGATCATATTGTCCTGTACGATCGCAGGATCGGCCAAAACGATCCAGTCAAAAACCTAAGTTACTTCAGGACGATAAATATTGGCCAGCTCGTATCTAGGGCTATTATCAGGATAATTTTCCTCTGATTTGAACTGATCGGCCAGGCCGATCGTGAGACCGGCCTGGATGATCAAGCCAATTTTCAATCGTCCAGTTTTGCATTCAGGGCTATACTCTAGCTGATCTTCAGGGATTTGTACTGATCGGCCAGGCCGATATCCATATTAGTCGTGGGGGCTAAAGGAGAGTCACGTTTTGTATTGCAATACTTGGAGGGTGCCTCCAAGGAGTGGACGTAGATCGAGTTGACCGAACCACTATAAATTTCTGTGTTCTTGTTTCTTGCTTTTGCACTTTTAATTCTGCATTTATTTTTATGGTGTGATTTTGGTTTATGTGTTTTTTATTCTTTGTGAAAAGAAATTTCAAAATACCAATTCACCCCCCCCCCCTCTTGATTAGCTTGGGCCAGTTCTATAGGGCTTAACATCCCTAACAAACTTTCAAGTGGTATCAGAGCGGGATTCATAAAAATTAGTTTGAAAACTTTTTGAATTTTGATCCATAGCTAATCTTGGGAATTGTAACACTACTGAAGGGTATTCTATTACACGACCACCCTTGTTTGACAACTTACCTTTTGATTTTTGGAAAACCCGCATGTCAACATTTTTATAATCTACAGATTATCGCATGTGGATGCTTATTCAAGAAGGTTATTCTCCACCTTCTCGTGAAATTAATGGTGTTAAAACTGAAGTTGCTTTTATTGAATGAACTTTTGATGAACGATATTTAGCTCAATTGAATGCAAAATGTTTGAACTGCTTTTTCTGTACTTTAAAATCTGAAGATTACATGTGTGTCTCCACTTGCAAAACTGGTAAAGAGATTTAGGATAAATTGTGCATCACCTATAAAGGCACTAATGAGATTAAATGATCCCATTTAAACATTCTCTTGCATGACTACAAACTTTTTCGTATGAAACCTCATGAATTAATTTCTGACATGTACACTAGGTTTACTCAGATAGTTACTTCACTGCATGCACTAGGAAAAGAACTTTCAAACTATGAAAAAGTAAACAAGATTTTGAGATGCTTGCCTTCGTCATATGATGCTAAAATCATTGCAATCACTGAATCTAAGGATTTGAACACTTACTCTATTGATAACTTACTTGGCTCACTCATTACTTACGAGAAAGGGGTGAATCAAAGAAATCTTGATGCAGGTGAGAAGAAAAAGGAGAAAACAATTACGCTGAAGGCGCACAAATCAGATTCTGAAACTTCCGGGTCTGAAAGCAATGAAGTTGCCTTCATCACAAGGCAATTCAAAAGCTTTCTAAGGAAGAAACAAAAGCATCATCAAAATTAGAGAAAAGGTAAGGATCATAAACATGTTAAAGCATCTTCTGATGTTGTTTATTTTGAATGCAGGAAGCCTTGACATGTGAGAACTGATTGACCTACGCTTAAAGATCACTCAAGCAAAGGAAAGGGTGAGGAGAAAACTAAGCCAAGGAACGACAAGATGAAAGTACAAAAAGTATTTTGGGCGGATTCGGCATCGGATTCATCAGAGACAGAACCAGAAGATGAGACATCAAAATTGTGCTTCATGGCAGACAACAATCCTGATCAAGAAGAGGTATGTGAACTTTCCTACGATCAACTTCTTGAAGTTTCAAAACAAATTCATGCATCATATAGGAAATTAAAGGAAACACATGCTAGCTTGAAATTAGAATTTCTAAATCTATAAAAAGAGCATAAAATTTTGATTAAAGACCATCAAACAATTGATTCAAATCACATGACTTTACTTGATGAATTTGATGAGTTAAATAAAAATCATTGTGAGTTAGTTGAAAAGCTTGATGCATTAAAAAGTCTCACACACATCACTTGAATCTGATTTTAAGAAGTCTAAGGAGATGGAGAAAAATTTGAGGATTGAAAATGAAGTTTTAAAAGGCACTAATTTGAAGTTTCAAAATGATTTAGAAGCATGTAAGAATACTAGGATGACATCTACTTTTGATCAATTGCCAAAACCTAGGAAGAGGCATTATAACTCAAACCACTTAAGAAATCCCTTTCCTGGAGTTAGATGTTTTTCATGTGACATGCTAGGACACATCTCATACACTTGCATGATTCACCATAGTACATATTGGGTGTGGAGACCTAAGGTGCATGATACATAGCATACCACACATGCATTGCATTCTTCTCTTCATAAGAAGGAACCCAAACCTGCTTGGGTTCCTAAATCTAACATTTGGTAATTTTGTAGGAGGGCTCTCACAAAAGGCCTCGTGAGAGTATGTGGTACCTAGACAGTGGATACTCTCGACATATGACTGGTGATGCCAACCAGTTTGTTATACTAGAGTCCAAAACTGGAGGCAAGGTTACTCTTGGAGACAACACCACCAAGAAGGTGGTAGGAGCAGGTATAATTGGTAATTCCAAGAACCTTATGATTGAAAATGTTTTGCTTGTAGATTGATTGAAGCACAACTTGCTCAGCATCAGTCAATTCTATGACAAAGGCATTATCATGCAATTCTTTGTAAATTCATGCATTGTAAGTTTAAGTAACAACATTATTTTGCAGGGAAAGAGGATCAACAACATCTACATGCTTGATTTAAATAACATTGAATGTGCTGCTTCTTTTTGCTTAAAAACTGTGATTGATGATTCTTGGTTGTGGCACAGGAGGCTTTGTCATGCAAGTATGAAAACCCTTAGGAAAGTGACCCAAAAGGACCTAGTTAGAGGTATCCCCAAGCTTAAGTTTTCAAAAGACCACCTTTGTGATGTCTGTCAACTAGGAAAGTAAGTCCACTCCACTTTTCACCCCATTAAGGACATTAGCACCTCTAGACCTCTAGAAGTCCTTCACATGGATTTGTTTGGACTCGTTAGCACTACCAGACTAGGAGGGAAAGTCTATGGTTTTGTGATTGTTGATGACTACTCGAGGTTCACTTGGACTAGATTTCTTTCACATAAAAATGAGTCTTTTGGGGAGTTTAAAACATTTCTACTTGGATTTAAAAAAAGCTAGGTTGTGAGATTTTGACCATCCATAGTGATAATGGGGGAGAGTTTGAAAATGAAAGATTTGGAGATTTTTGTGAGGACATGTGGATTAGCCATAATTTTGTAGCCCCTAGGACCCCTCAGCAGAATGGGATAGCTGAAAGGAAGAATCGGACCTTGGTGGAAGCCGCTAGAGCCATGCTTGCTGAGTATTCACTTCCAAAATACTTTTGGGCTGAAGCGATTAACACAGCTTGTTATGAGTTGAATAGGGTGAATGTTAGAGCCAAATTAGAGAAGACACCCTATGAGATCATTAAGGGAATAACACCCAATCTTTCCCATCTTCATGTCTTTGGTTGTAAGATTTTCATTCACAATAATGGGAAGTCTCACTTGGGAAAATTTGATCATAAATCTGATGAAGGAGTATTTTTGGGATATTCTAGTGTTGGGAAGTCTTTTAGGGTGTTTAACAAGAGAACTTTGATGGTGAAAGAGACAACCCATGTAGTTTTTGATGAGTCTGATCCTAAGAAACATGGAGTAGAAGATGATGATGTTGGAGAGATTACAAGTGGAGTAGAAAATTTGGGGAAGGGGAGAGAGCACCAAAGTAATGAAGGAGTAAGAGGAGTCACCCAAGGAGTAGAACATTTTGATGAAAGGGGTGAACCTTCACACACTTTGCCTAGAGATTGGAAATACTCTACAAGTCACCCCAAGGATTTGATCTTAGGAGACCCTTCTAGTGGAGTTAAGACTAGACATGGACTTAGGAAGGAGGTGAACCACTATGCCTTTATCTCTATGACTGAACCTACCATCATTAACCAAGCCCTTACTGCTGAGTTTTGGATTTTAGCAATGCATGAAGAATTAAATCAATTTGTTAGGAATGATGTTTGGGAGCTTATAGAAAGACCTAAGAGACAAAGTATAGTTGGGACAAAGTGAGTTTTTAAGAACAAGGTGAATGATTCAGGAGTAGTGATGAAGAATAAAGCAAGATTGGTGGCTATGGGGTACAATCAAATAGAAGAGATAGACTTTGAGGAGACTTTTGCCCCTGTAGCTAGATTGGAAGCCATTAGAGTGCTATTAGCCTTTGCCTGTTATAAAGGATTTAAGCTTTTTCAAATGGATGTCAAAAGTGCCTTTTTAAATGGGGAAATAAAAGAAGATGTGTTTGTAGAACAACCCCCAGGTTTTGAGAGTTCCTAATTTCCAAGTCATGTTTTTAAATTAAAAAAGGCTTTGTATGGTTTAAAGCAGGCACCAATAGCTTGGTATGAGAGGCTTAGCACATTCTTACTAGAGAGGGAGTTTGTCAAGGGGAGTGTAGACACCACCCTTTTTCTTAGGAGAGTTGGAGATGATTTACTCATTGTTCAGATTTATGTGGATGATATACTCTTTGAATCTTCTAATAAGAAATTATGTGATGAGTTTTCCAAAATAATGAGTAGAGAGTTTGAGATGAGTTTGATGGGAGAGTTGTCCTATTTTTTGGGATTTAGCATAAAACAATTGGAGGATGGAACTTTTTTAAATCAAACAAAATATATAAAGGACATTTTAAAAAAATATGAGATGGACAAAGCCAAGCCAATTAACACTCCCATGACTTCTAGTGCTCCATTGGATAAGGACCCAAGTGGTAAGTCTAATGATCAGAAGAATTATAGAGGCATGATTGGATCTTTACTTTACTTGACTGCGAGCCGACCTGATATCATGTTTAGTGTTTGCCTTTGTGCTATATTTCAAGCTGACCCTAAGGAGTCTCACCAAACTGCTGTTAAGAGAATTTTTAGATAACTTTTGGGGACACAAGGCTTAGGGATTTGGTACCCTAGACATAGCACTTCTTTTGATATTATTGGTTTTTCTGACTCTAATTTTGCAGGATGCAAGGTAGATAGAAAAAGTACTTCTAGAACTTGTCAATTCATTAGACAATCTTTTGTCTCTTGGTCTAGTAGAAAGCAAAACTCTGTTGCACTTTCCACTGCTGAAGCTGAATACATCACTCTTTGAAGTTGTGTGGCCCAAGTCCTTTGGTTGAAACAACAGGTATTGGATTTAGGATTACCTGTAGGTACCATCTAAATCTTTTGTGACAACACTAGTGCCATATACATCTCTAAGAATCCTATCCAACATTCAAGGACTAAACACATTGACATTAGGCATCACTTCATTAGAGATGATGTGACTAAGGGAGACATTGAGTTACACCATGTGACAACTGAAAACCAACTGGCAGACATCTTTACTAAACCACTGGCCTTCAACACTTTCAGTTCTTTAAGGACCAGATTGGATGTGATTGACATAAATGCATGAAACTCGATCTTTTAGTTATTTTCTTTTGTTTTCTTTTTTTGTTTTTTAGCTTTTTGGTGTGTTTTATTTTTCTTTTGTCTCTTTTTACTTAGTCTTCAAAATCATCGCTGATATGATATTATATTCCTTGTCCTTGCTTTTGAAAATTTGTAGTTAATGTGTTTTTCATCTCCTAACCTCTTAGATAATAGGAATATTTTGTGATTGTGTCTCTTTCTCTAACTTATTTTAGTGGCATAGTTTTCTTTTCTAATCAAAAATCTATCTCAAAGTAAAAATTGTTTATAAAATTAAGATCTTTTCTTAAGATTGCTTAAACAAATCTATCTTGTAATTATAATGTTTAAAGTTTTTTGTCACATTAAGATCCCTCGTTACTCTTGTCCTTGATTATTAACTCTGTTTGTGGTAGTTCTTCCTTATGTTAGAGAGAGAGCTCCTATTCACTAATATCTGAGAAGATATACTCACAACTAAGATTTTTTAAAAGGTTATAAAAGAGAATGTAGCTTGCAAAATCAAAAAAAAAAAATTGACCAATGATGCCAACAAAAGAAGCGCAATGACTCCAAAATTGAAAAACTATAAAAAGATGTGCAAAGCACCAACTCATTTGACAAGAGGCATAAAATGAGCCCACTCAAAAGCAAGCTATTCTCTCTTTTTAAATCTTTTAGAACTTAGAAGTTTTGGTTCTCAAAGGCTTGATTTCGATTGTTCTCCGATCGTGACAAATTTACTTTGGTTCATTATTTTTAAAGATAGTTTTTTCTTAAGCCAAGTGATGGATGGATTTTTTTTTATATCCAATTAATTCTTTGAGTTAGGTCATTGATTTCAAAAGACTATTCTACCCTAAAAAAACGTCTGAGCTAAGGGTAAAGATGATCGGATATTCTACTATTCTATGGATTGATGAGATTATTAACACATTAACTCATAAGTTTTTAAATCAATCACATAGAATACTATATCATTTTCATGCATTAAAAAAAAAGGGATTTTGTGCTTCACTATTGTTCTTTTTTGTTCCCTCCTTTTTGATATGTCAAAAGGGGGAGAAGCTTATGATGTTCCTTTTTTTTCGATCCTGAACTTTTACTGTTAATTGTTTTCGTACTGTTTTGTCATCATCAAAAAGGGGGAGATTGTTGCAAACCTATTTTCATGACCTGTGTTTTGATGATTGACAATCACTATTGATTCTCTTGGACTATTTATTTCTTCTAACTTTTTAGGAATCAAAGATCGGACGAACAGACGAAGCCAGTTCAGGATTGCGTAGGTTTAGGGTTGAGTCCGTCTGTACTTTTGTTTTTCACTTCTTGAGTCTACTTGTAATGGTCAAAGAGACTGATGCTAAGTAACCCTACACACACACACTTGAGAGACTTAGAATTTTTGTTTTTACTCATATCGGCCAGGACAATTTTTACATCGTCTTTGACGGTCAGGCTTAAAATAGAAAGTCTAAATAAGGATTTTTAATTAAGGCAGCCGTCATTAACATATCATCCTGGAAGATACGTGTATCAGCCAGGAAGATAAGTTAAAAACAGAAAGAAATTGTCGTAATAGATAATTAAGGTATACTGTATTTTTAAATTATCGGCCAAGACGATCATTGATCGGCCTTGACGATATTCACAAATTATGCCTTAATTGATCAGGAAATCAAGAGAGTACTTAAGGATGATTGATACGATAATATCGTTTTGTACGATCGTAGGATCGGCCAGGACGATCCAGTCAAAAACCTAAGTTACTTTAGGACGATAAATATCGGCCAGCTCATATCCAGGGCTATTCTCAGGACGATTTTCCACTGATTTGAACTGATCGGCCGGGCCGATCGTGAGATTGGCCTGGATGATCAAGTCAATTTTCAATCGTCCAGTTTTTCATCCAGGGCTATACTCTGGCCGATCTTCAGGGATTTGTATTGATCGGCCAGGCTGATGTCCATATCGGCCTAGATGATAAAGTCAGTAACTTGCAATTAATGAGCTCCTTTGAAGCTCTTCTATTTAAGAGCTCTTGTTCAACGTTTTTAAAAACCTTTGGCTGCTGCCTTGACCTGAGAAGGCCTTGAGGAGAGAAAGAGAGAGGATCTTGTGAGGGGGAGCTTGTGAGGGGATTCACAAGGGTTGCTTCAAAGATTGCTCTGCTTCTTCTTCGTCTAGAGTTTCTCGTCCGTGGAAGGGTCGGTAGAGGTAAGGAGTTAGCTTTTGGTTGTGGTTCTCTGCCAGCTTTAGGAGGAAGCAAAAGGAGATAGGTTCTCTGCCTTGCCGGGGTGGCAAAAAGGAGGTTCTTGTGAGGGCTTCTCCGCCTAGCCGTGGGGGCTAAAGGAGAGTCATGTTTTATAGTGCAATACTTGGAGGGTGCCTCCAAGGAGTGGACGTAGGTCGAGTTGACCGAACCACTATAAATTTATGTGTTCTTGTTTCTTGCTTCCGCACTTTTAATTCCGCATTTATTTTTGTGGTGTGATTTTGATTTATGCGTTTTTTATTCTTTGTGAAAAGAAATTTCAAAATACCAATTCACCCCCCCCCCCCCCCCCCCTCTTGGTTAGCTTGGGCTAGTTCTATAGGGCTTAACATCCCTAACAAACTTTCAGAATAACCAATCAGAACTTTCAAGTGGTATCAGAGCTAATTTCAAAAATTAAGGTTTAGACTACTTTTTGAAAAAAAGTCATGGCTAACTTTGAAAACTTAAAAATACTACAGAAGAATATTCAATCTTTAGACCACTTTTTTTATCCTTTTGATTTCTCAAAAACTCACATATCTAGTTTTTAATAATCACTTGACTATCAAATGTTGATGTAAGTACAGGAAGGTTATATTAAACCTACAAGAATAGTATATGGCTTTAGAATTAAAACACCATTTACCGAATGGACTGTAGAAGAAAGGGATTTAGCACAGTTATATACAAAATGTCTAAAAAAAAATGTTGTCTTGAAATATGAGGTTTATATGTGTGTTTCAACTTATAAAATAGGAAAAAGAAATTGGGATGGACTTTTCATAACTTATGAAGGGACAAATGAGGTAAAACAAACTAAGTTAAATAATTTATTATATGATTACAAATTTTTCTGCATGAAATCAAATGAGTCAATTTCTGATATATATACAATGTTTACCCAGATTGTTACCTTATTGCATGCTTTTGATGGAGAGCCTATAAATTCAGAAAAAGTAAATAAAATTTCACATTATTTACCTACTGCCTATGATGCTAAGATAACTTCCATTACTAAGTATAAAATTTAAATGTATACTCTATTAATAATCTATTTGGATCACTTATTTCTTACGAGCAAGGAGTGAATACAATATAAATTGATGCAGGTGACAAAAGGAAGGAGAGAAATATAACATTAAAGATTGATGATTCCAAAAGTGATCAATTAATGCTAGAAGATGATAAAGATATTACTATTATGACTAAGCATTCCAAAAGTTTTCTTAGGAGAAAGAAACAGCGACGTTAACATTGGAACAAAGATAAGTTCATTAAAAATTCAAAGATTTCTAATGAAGTCATTTGTTATGAGTGTAGAGAGCCTGAACATACAAAACTAGAGTGTCCAAATCTCAAAGCTAATCATGATAAGGAAAAGCTGAGGAGAAAACTAATATCAGGAAGGGCAAGAAAAGGATGTAGAGAGATTTCTAGGTTGACTCAGCTTCAGACTCTTTAGAAATAGAAGAAGAAGAGGAGATCCCAAACTTATGCTTAATGGCAGACAAGCTTGATCATTCAGATTAAGAGGTATGTGACCTATCTTATGATGAATTATTTGTTATTTCAACAAAATCTATATTATATATAGGAAACTTAAAAGATTACATCTAAATCTTAATATTGAGTATTTGAATTTACAAAAGGAGTATAAAAATCTGAGAAAAAATCTTACAAACATAAATAGCAACCACATGACTTTGTTAGATGAATTTAATAATTTGAATAAGAAGCATAATTGATTGAAAACATCGTATAATGAACTTAAAAATGATTTTAATATGTTTATAACAAAATTTGATCAAAGAGAACATGAGTTGAAAGTTGATAATTTAGTTTTAAAAAGTGTAAACTCTATCTTAAAGAAAAATGGAAAGCTTTTAAGGAAAATAAGACACCTCTCATACTTGAAAAATTTTATAATCCAGAACAAAATCATATAATTTCAAAGTCTAAGAAAATATATTATAACTCACATAGATTAATAAATCTTTTTTCTAGTGTTAAATGCTTTTCATGTGGAATGGAGTATATTTCCAACAATTACACTATTCATCATGTAACACATCGAGTGTGGAGACCTAAGATACATCAATTACAATATATAAAACATGCATCTAGATTAACATTTGTTAAGAGGAGAACCTAAATTTATTTGGATTCCAAAGTCTAATATTTGATAATTTTGTAGAAATACTCTCATACAAGCCCTCGTGAGAATATTTGGTACATGAACATCTGATGTTCCAAATATACTGATGGAGGCTAGAATTGGAGGTAAAATGATACTTGGAGAAAACACCACTAAGAGAGGGGTAGGATCAGGTATGATTGGCAATACAAGTAATTTTCTGATTGAAAATGTTCTATTGTTAGAAGGCTTGAAACATAACTTGTTAAATATAAATCAACTTTTTGATAAGAATTTTAACATAAAACTTTCTTCTACAAGCTACATTATAAGACAAAATGGAGTTGATGTGTTACATGGAGATATGGTAAATAATGTTTACATACTTAATTTAAATAATGTTAAATCTTTTAATTATGTTTGTCTAAAAACTGTTATTGATAAATCTTAGTTATGACATAAAAGGCTTTACTATGCAAGCATGAAAAATTTAAGGAAGATTATCCATAAGGAATTGGTATGAGACATACCCAAATTAAACTTCACTAAGGATCACTTGTGTGATATATGTCAATTAGGAAAATAAGTCAAGTCATCCTTTCATTTAATTAAGTATGTTAAAACTAGCAAACCCTTATAAGTCCTTTACATGGATCTCTTTGGACATATTAACACTGTAAGTCTATGAGGAAAAACTTTAAGGTATGTGATTGTTGATGATTATTTAAGATTCACTTGGATTAGATTCTTATATCATAAGAGTAAATCATTTAAAGAGTTTAGAAATTTTTTTATTTGAATTCAGAGGAAGCTAGATTATAAAATTCTTACAATTCAAAGTAATCATTGAGGATAATTTAAAGATAAAAAAATTGAAATTTTCTATAAAGAGCAAAGGATATATCAAAACCTTTCAGCCCTTGGACTCATCAAAAGAATGGAGTTGTTGAAAAGTAAAATAGAACTTTGGTAGAAGCTGCTAGATTCATATTGGCTGAATAATCACTTCATAAATATTTTTTTTCTGGCTGAAGAGTTTAATTCAGCATGTTAGGTTCTGATTATGGTGAACATTAGATCTAAGTTGAATAATACATCCTATGAACTTCTTAAGGGTAGAACACCCAATCTCTCACACCTAAATATTTTTGGATGTAAAGTTTTCATTCATAATAACGAGAAAACTCTTTTAAAAAAAAATATTATCCTAAATTTGATGAAGAAATTTTTCTAGGATATTCAACTGTTGGCAAATCCTATAGTGTTTTTAATAAATGGACTTTGATAGTAGAGAAGACTACTCATGCAGTTTTTTATGAATCTGATATTTATTGAGGGTCTAGGTTGGAAGAAGAAGATATTGAAGTGAAAACCTAAGGAATTGAAAATGTAAATCTTGAAAAAAAGGTTAAAATAGAAAATAATTTGCTTAGAGAATGGAAATATTATAAAAGTCATCCTAAGGAATTGATTTTAGAAGACCCGAGTGAAGGTGTTAGTAAATGCCTGAATAAGTTCTTAGACCTATTAAAATTGTCCCAATGTTAACCAAGAGAGGGGTGACTTGGTATTTTAAAATTTTCTTAATAATTTATATAAAACTATTTTATAATTTTAACACAATGAAAATTTATCAAAATAAACTTTTTAACCACAAAATTAAAAGTGCAGAAAAATTAAAAATGTCATAAAAAATAAAAATAATAGAACACAAAAATTTATAGTGGTTCGATTCAACAAGACCTACGTCCACTCATTAAAGACTCTCTCTTTTGGTATTGCACTATACCAAAGTGAATATTATTTTCCTCCCATAATAAGGCACAAAATCCCATCCAATTAACCTCTCTTTCACTAATCCTCGGTGCGGCAGAGTACCATCATCCTTTTACACCCTCCAATTGTCGGTAGAGTACCATCATTCTTTCACAACCTCCAAGTATCGATAGAGTACCATCATCCTTTCACACCCTCCTGGTGTTAGTAAAGTACCAACATCCTTTCACACCCTCCTGGTGTCGGTAGAGAACCAATTCTTCTCCTAAGATTTGTTTGAATAGTTGCTATTTGAATGATTTATATTTGTGCAACTTATGTAGTTTTGATGATTCCAAACATTATTGTTCAGATGTATAGTTATCTCCTAACAATTTTAGAAGATTTGCATTTGCTCTTGTGTGTACTAACATTTCAGGAAAATCAGACTCCAGACTACGAAAACTTCAAATCAAATTCAACATGAGATATTTTGTTTATTTGAAGTTTGTCTTTTCTTTGAATTAATTTTGAAAGGGAGTGATTGTAATTGAGTGAATAAAATCTCACACACACAAATAAGGAGATCTTGAAATTCTATACTGATCGTACAGGACGATATTTATCGTACTGGACGATCTGTCAGTTATCTCCTATAGAGCACTTGGAACGAATAGGAACTTGCTTGGAAAAATTTTTCTAAGTCCTATTCGTCCAGGACGAATTTTATTATCGTCCCGGACGATGGGTTTTCTGTAAAATTTTTGTCCAGATGAATTTTATCATCGTACGAGGCGACCAGTCCTCTGGAAAATTTTCGTCCCGACGAAAATAAATATCGTACCGGACGATCAGCTCTCTGGAAAATTTTCGTCCAGACGAAAACGAATTATAGTCCGCGGCGATTGGTCCTCTGGAAAATTTTCGTCCAGACGAAATAAATAATCGTCCAGGACGATCGGCTCTCTGGAAAATTTTCTTCCAGACGAACATATTTTCGTCCAAACGATTAACCGACTTAGAACAGTTTTCAGCAGTTTCTAGAACCGACCTTGTAATAACCGTTCGTACTGGATGAACCTAGTTCGCACAGGACGATCAGCTGTACGAAGTCATTTCGTACACATATACAAATTGGGTCGTTTCAGATCGTTTAAGTAAAATCGTCCAGGACGATCCAGGATCGTACAGGACGATCCACTGCGTACAGAATTGAAAATATGCAATTTTTGGGCGGTTTTTTATGTCTTTTGTATAAATAGTCCAAATTAGACTGCCACCCAATCTTTTTGTCATTTGATCTTCGTGCCTCTTGAGAGAATAGCCAAGGAGAGAGTGGAAGAGAGCATTCAAAGGAGGATTCCTACCATTGGAGCGAGAAGGCTTCACTTGGATTACTAAGGTAAGAGTCTCTACTTGTGAAATTGGATTTCTTCACTCTTTTCTTTCTTCCTTCTAGATTCTAGTGAGAAGATCAGTCAAGGAGATCCGGTTCTCTGTCGACACTTGGAGAGTGTGAACAGACGAAGGGTTCTCTGCCCACACTAGGAGAGTGTAAAAGGACGAAGGTTCTCTGCCTACACTTGGAGAGTGTGAACAGCCGTAGGGTTCTCTGCCCACACTAGGAGAGTGTAAAAGGACGATGGTTCTCTGCCAGCACTGTGGATTGTGTAAAAGGACGACGGTTCTCTGCCGCACCGGATAGTGGTGAAAAGAGTGTTTTGTACAGGCTTCTCCGCCTTGCTGTGGGTGCTAAAGGAGAGTCACTTTGTGGTATTAGTGCAATACTCAGAGGGTGCCTCTGAGGAGTGGATGTAGGTCTGGTTATAGACCGAACCACTATAAATCTGGTGTCATTTACTTTATTGCTTTTACGTTTCCGCACTTTAAATTTCAGTTTTAACAACTCTGTTGTTGAAAAACATTTTTCTATAAACTTTAAAAGAATATTTTATTTCGATTCAACTTTATCATTAAGAGGGTTTAAAATTTTAAAACTACCAATTCACCCCCCTCTTGGTAGCCGTGGGACATTTACTTAGGCTTAACAACCTAATTACTGGACTCAACAAGTGCTATCAGAGCTTAGTTTCAAAATCATAAGTTTGAACTACTTTTTGATTAATGTAGATGGCTACATTTGGAAACCGAAACACACCTGAGGGTTACTCTATCACTAGACCTCCACTGTTTGACAATATTCCTTTTGATTTTTGGAAAACACGCATGTCTACTTTCTTACAGTCACTTGATTATCGCATGTGGATGCTAGTCCAGGAAGGTTACACAAAACCAACTAGATTAGTTGATGGAATTAGGGTAGAAACACCCTATGCAGATTGGACTATAGAAGAACGTGACTTAGCACAATTAAATGCGAAATGTTTAAATAGTTTCTTTTGTGCTTTAAAATCTGAAGACTACATGCGAGTTTCCACTTGTAAAAGCGAAAAAGACATATGGGATAGACTTTGTATTACTTATGAAGGGACAAATGAGGTTAAGCAATCAAGACTCAATATCTTGTTACATGACTACGAATTATTTTGCATGAAACCTAATGAATCTATATCTGACATGTACACAAGATTCACTCAAATTGTCACATCTTTGCATGCACTTGGTAGGGAATTAACAAATGCTGAAATGGTTAATAAGATTCTTCGTTGTTTACCTACTGCATATGATGCTAAAATTACTGCAATTACAGAGTCTAAAGATCTGAACATTTATTCAATTGACAATCTTCTTGGTTCACTCATTGCTTACGAGCAAGGAGTAAGTCAAAGAAAGATTGATGCAGGTGAACCAAGAAAGGACAAGAATATTGCACTAAATGTGGAAGAGTCAGAAAGTGAACACTCACAACCTGAGGATGAAGACGATATTGCACTAATGACTAGACAATTCAGAAGCTTTTTAAAGAGGAAGCAGAAGAGACGCCAGCAATGGAATAGAGGTAAGTATAACAGAAATGGCAAGGTTTCTAATGAAGTGATTTGTTATGAATGCAGGAAACCAGGTCATATAAAGACTGATTGTCCAAAACTCAAAGCCACTCCTAGCAAGGAGAAGGTAGAGGAGAAACCAATGGTGAAGAAGGGCAAGAAGAAGTTTCAAAAGGCTTTTTGGGCGGACTCAGCTTCAGACTCATCTGAGACTGAAAAAGAAGAAGAAGTCACCAACCTTTGCTTGATGGCAGATAAAGCTGAACAATCAGATCAAGAAGAGGTATGTGATTTAACCTATAATGAATTGTTTGAAGTTTCTGAACACATGCATGATGCATATAGGAAAATGAAAAAGATGCATGCTAGTGTAGTTTTAGAATTGGAAGAGCTTAATAAGGAACATGAAATCCTTAGGAAAGATCATGCTTTAATTGATAGCAACCACATGAAACTACTTGATGAATATGATGACTTGAATAAAAATTTTGAGAATTTAAAATCATCCCATGCTGAACTTGAAAAAGAATTTAAGAAATTTAAGGATGAATCTGAGAGCAAGACATATAGAATCAATTATACCAATCGAATCTTGGAGGATATGAATTCATTTTACAAACTCACTATAAGAGCTCTCGAGGATAATAGGAACCCCCCTAAACTTGAAGATTTTACAAATCCTAAATATTATCCTAAATTCATGAAATCCCTTAGAAGACAATCATATGAAAAAAAACATAGGAATATTTTTCCTAATGTTAAATGTAACAATTGTGGATTTTTGGGACATATATCTCACACCTGCACTTTAAAGATGAAACCTAATTTGGTGTGGAGAACTAAGATGCATAAACCTAGACATATCATACATGCATCTGATTATAAATTTCATAAAGGTGAACCCAAACTAGTTTGGGTTCCCAGGTCTAACATTTGAGAATTTTGCAGGTATACTCTCACACAAGACCTCGTGAGAGTATATGGTACCTGGACAGCGGATGTTCTAAACACATGACTGGAGATACTGCTCAATTCATAACGCTGAAAGCCAGGAGTGGAGGCAAGGTTACACTTGGAGATAATACCACAAAGAAAGTGGTTGGATTAGGTATGATTGGAAATTTGAAAAACTTTTTCATAGACAATGTTTTATTAGTTGAAGGCTTAAAACATAATTTGCTTAGCATAAGTCAGCTATGTGATAAGGGCTATAATGTAAAATTTTTACCTACTAGCTGCATAATTAGCCTAAATGGGAAAATTATTTTAAATGGAAAAAGGGTGAACAATGTCTACATGCTAGATTTAAATTGTATTCAATCTCCTACTGCTTTTTGTTTGAAAACTGTTTCTGATGAATCATGGCTTTGGCATAGGAGACTTTGTCATTCTAGTATGAAAAATCTTAGAAGAATTACCCAAAAGAATTTGGTGAGAGGAATACCTAAACTAGACTTTACTAAGGACCATCTATGTGATGCATGTCAATTAGGAAAACAAGTGAAGTCCTCTTTTAAGTCCAATAAAGATCTTAGGACCAGTAAACCTTTAGAAATTCTACACATGGATCTTTTTGGACCTGTAAGCACTGTTAGTCTAGGAGGAAAGGTATATGGATTTGTTATAGTAGATGATTTTTCAAGATTCACCTGGGTTAAATTTCTTTTTCATAAGAGTGAATCATTTGAGGAATTCAGAAATTTTTCAACTTGGATACAAAGAAAACTAGGATGTGAAATAATTTCTATACAAAGTGATCATGGAGGAGAATTTGAAAATGAAAGATTTGAAGATTTCTGTAAAGAAAAGGGGATTGATCACAATTTTTCTGCACCTAGAACTCCTCAACAAAATGGAGTAGTTGAAAGAAAGAACAGAACATTAATAGAAGCCGCCCGAGCAATGTTAGCAGAATACTCACTTCCTAGATATTTTTGGGCTGAGGCGGTTAGCACTGCATGCTATGTTCTGAATAGGGTGAATGTGAGATCAAATTTGAATAAAACACCCTATGAGTTGCTAAAAGGTAGAACACCAAATTTTTCTCATTTACATGTATTTGGTTGCAAGGTGTTCATACATAATAATGGAAAATCTGCCTTAGGAAAATTTGATCCAAAATCAGATGAAGGAATTTTTGTTGGATATTCAAGTGTTGGAAAATCTTATAGAGTATTCAACAAAAGAACTTTAGTCATTGAAGAAACCACACATGTTGTTTTTGATGAAAATGGAAACATGGAAGAGCCAAAAGTTGTTGAAGAAGAAATTGAAGAAAACTCCCAAAAGATTGATAGATTAAATTTGGAAGAAAATGTGGAAGAAAATTTAGAAAGAGAAGACCCTTTGCCTAGAGATTTGAGATTTTCTAAAAACCACCCAAAGGAATTAATCATAGGTGAACCAAGTGAGGGTGTTAGAACTAGGCGTGGATTAAACAAGGAAGTCAATCATTCAGCCTTTATTTCAACTATTGAACCCACTAACATTGATCAAGCACTTTCAGATGAATTTTGGATATTGGCCATGCAAGAAGAGTTGAATCAATTTGTAAGAAATAAAGTTTGGGAACTAACTACAAGGCCAAAAGATCAAAGTGTTGTTGGAACCAAGTGGGTGTTCAAAAATAAAATGAATGACTCAGGAGTAGTCATTAGAAATAAGGCTAGATTAGTAGCTAAGGGGTATAATCAAATTGAAGGAATTGATTTTGAGGAAACTTTTGCCCCTGTAGCTAGACTTGAAGCAATTAGGGTTTTACTAGCCTTTGCCTGTTTTAAAGGTTTTAAATTGTTTCAAATGGATGTCAAAAGTGCCTTTTTAAATGGGGTAATTGAAGAAGATGTTTTTGTAGAACAACCTCCAGGTTTTGAAAATTCTAAATTTCCAAATCATGTTTTCAAATTAAAAAAGGCATTATATGGATTGAAACAGGCACCTAGGGCTTGGTATGAGAGGTTGAGCACCTTCCTACTTGAAAGATCTTTTGAAAAAGGAAGTGTGGATACAACTCTCTTTTTAAGGAAAATTGGAAAGGATATACTTATTGTTCAAATTTATGTGGATGACATCATCTTTGGATCTTCAAATAAACATCTTTGTGATGATTTTTCTAAAACAATGAGTAGTGAATTTGAAATGAGTCTAATGGGAGATTTAAATTACTTTCTAGGATTTAGCATTAAGCAACTTGAGGAAGGTACTTTTCTTAGTCAAACCAAATATATTAAGGACATCCTCAAAAAATATGAAATGGACAATGCTAAACCTGTTAGTACACCAATGAGTTCTTCAGTTCAGTTGGATAAAGACCTTAAGGGAAAATCTGTTGATCAAAAGAAATTTAGAGGGATAATTGGATCTTTACTTTACTTGACTGCTAGCCGACCAGATATTATGTTTAGTGTTTGCTTATGTGCTAGATTTCAATCAGATCCAAAAGAATCACATTTGACAGCAGTGAAAAGGATTTTAAGATATCTACTAGGAACTCAAAACTTAGGAATTTGGTATCCTAAGTTTAGCTCTTCATTTGAAATTATTGGTTACTCAGATTCTGACTTTGCAGGCTGTAGAGTGGATAGGAAAAGCACTTCTGGAACATGTCAATTCATTGGAAATTCATTAGTTTCATGGTCTAGTAGAAAACAAAATTCAGTGGCACTATCTACTGCAGAAGCAGAATACATTGCATTAGGAAGTTGTGTGGCACAAGTACTTTGGTTAAAACAACAGTTGATTGATTTAGGATTAACTATAGGCACTATTCCAATTTATTGTGACAATACTAGTGCTATTTGCATTTCCAAAAATCCTATTCAACATTCTAGAACCAAACACATTGATATAAGGCATCATTTCATAAGGGATCATGTATCCAAAGGAGAAATTGAACTCATACATGTTTCAACTGAAAATCAACTTGCAGATATTTTTACAAAACCTTTAGCCTTTGATACCTTCAGAACTTTAAGAACAAGGCTTGGTGTTATTGATTTGAATGCTTAACCAAAATGTCTTTGCAACATTGATACTTGTTGTGTTTTGTTTTTGTGATTTTGTGAATTTTGTGTGTTTTTGAATGAATTGTTTTTGGATTTATGATTTTGTTTTATGTTTTCTGTGTTTTTTGAATGTTTTTGTTGATTTTCTTAATTTAAAAAATTAAAATTAAATTTTTTTTGGAGGACATCGTCCAGGACAAAATTATTTTCGTACGGGACGATGTGTGAAGGAACAGTTTGCGCGAATTTAAACCGTTTTGAGAGCAGTTTTTAATTAGATCGTCTGTACGATATGTAATCGTCCAGGACGAATTTTTTCTCTCTCAAACGTCGGGACGATTGAATGCAGCGGTTGAGTGGATAAGACAGTTTTTAATACGAACTTCGTCTGTACGAAATTTTTTCGTCTATACGAACATGTGTCGGTTCATTGTAGGGGACGGTTTTCAAGAGTCATTAAAACGATTCACTTTTTGATCGTCTGTACGAAATTTTTTCGTCTGTACGATCGGTCAAGTCAAAAAGCCTGTACGAAGGGATGCATCGTAAGTTGTGTTGAATACGAAAAGCCGTTACTTTTTGGACGAATTGGATCGTCTGTACGAAATTACTTCGTCCAGACGAACGATAATTTTTCGTCCAGGACGAATATTTTCGTCCAGGACGAACGTATCGTTTTTCTTTAAATATGAAGGCTTTCAAACTTGACAATCACACTTTCAAACTTCTTTTTCAATCCCTTTCTACATCAAATCAACAATGGCCTCCTCTAGCAAAAGACAAAAGGTTTTGGTGAGGAAACCAAATAGGAATGCCCCAGACAACTTTCTTTCCAAGGCAAATGAGGAATCTTTTCCTCGTTTTACATCTGCAAAAATCACTCCGTCTCGCATTCTTATCCAAACAGAGTTGAAATTTCGGGTATTGCCCCTCTTTGCCTCAACCCAATTTCAGTTCATTCTTTCTCTCGTCCATCTCTACAATAAACAAACCTACCACTACTTTCTAGCCAACATGAGTTTCAATTCTGACCACTCTATCATTAGTTCTTTTGTTTTTAAGAAAAAAGTTGAGATCACCAAGCACGACCTTGGTGCATTTTTAAACTTAAGAACTGAGGGATATAGAGCCCACACCCTAATGTCAGAAACCTCCTTCAAATGGTTTCAAATCAATAGGGTAATTAGAGAAAATGCGATTGACAATCATGTTGCTAGAGTCTCCGATATGACCCAAGATGCCCGAATCATCCAGCATATCCTTAGATCCTCAATTATTCCTAAAGCTGGTGATAGGATTAACATTACTCCTCTTCTTTCTTGTCTAACTTTTTTAATCATGCAAAGACATCCTATTGATGAAGCCCAACTCATCATATATCATATCTATGGGCTTTCAGAAATAGGACATCCTGATCAGAAGAGGAAGAAGAATATTTCATTAGGGCACTTAATTACTTATATTTTGAAAAAGAAGTATAATATAGTGCATCCTGATGAAGAATATGAAGAGCCAGTTTACTATAACGATGCATCATTCAGATTGATCTTCAAGGAGGAAAAAGAAAAAGAAAAAGCACATGCCAGTGCTTCAGAAGAAGAAGAAGAATAAGGAGTGCAAGCTTCTGCTTCTCAATCAGATTACCAGAATCTGATTGAGAGATTTGATAGACTAGAGACTCACATTGATCAAAGGTTTGATCAATTTGATGCTTAACTTACGCAGCAGCAACATGACATTGGTAATATTAAAGATGAAGTTCATGAAATAAATACCAATGTAATGTTGATGGCCTCCTACTTCAACCTCTTTGGCGGCATTCCTCCTCCTCCTCCAGAACAGTGAAATTGTTTTTATGTCTGTGTCTGTTGTATTTTTTTTTTTTTTTTTATCTTATCTGTTTTAGTGTAATGTGTTTGTTTTTATCTTTTTAAGTTCAATGTATTTTTTTTTGTAATCTGTTTCTTTAATATCAATGAAAGTTTGTTTCTATTAGATTTGTTTTGAAATGTGGTTAATGTGTGTGAATTTCATTAGTATTATTTAATCTACATAGTGCTTAAATTCGAATGTAATTTTAGATTATCTATATTAGAAAATCTAGACTTTCTAAATTTATAATTTGTTTATAACTTGTTGTAATTAGAACTTTTAAATTCATGTCTATTCATTTAGACTACATAAAAGTTAATATTATTATTGCAATTTTGATGTTTTCTTATTTTGTATTTCTATGCTCAAATGATATTTATGCACCTAGAAATATTTGAAATTTTAGATTATAGATTTTGGAAAGAATTGGTCAAATTACTCTTGAACATTGAACAAATGTACAAAAATCAAAAGGAATTCGCAAAAATTTGCAAAGTGAAAAAGAGGCACAAAATAAGCCCAACCAAAGAAAAATGCACAAAAATGTGCTCCAAAACTTTGAAAAGATGCGCAAAGCGCCACATGAGATAATTATCTTCTTTCCAAATTCATTCAATCTCTTAATTCAAATTGATCTTATGTTCATTTATATTCTATTGAACTTTGAAATATAGAATTTTTTATACATCTCTCTTGTAATGATTTTCAAAAGTAAAATGTCTAAATTGAATCATGTCTTTGATAAATTCTTCTTACTTACAATGTTATATTACTTCTTAAATTTTATGAATTTCTATGATTGATCTAATATCCTTAGTTTAAAATTGCATACCCTATGTCAAATCACAATTTAGATTAAATTTTAAAAATGAATTTCAAATAATTATTTACATTTCTTGTCTTTTTCTTCTTCACTTTTTGTTGCTGTCAAAAAGGGGGAGAAATTATTATGTTTTGTGTTTTTGTGGTTTATGTTTTCTATTTTTGATTGTTCTGTTTACAAGTTTTTTTGTTTGTGTTAAAAAATTTGAAAAACAAAAATATTGTTCTTTAATGCCTCCTTATTTTAATGTACTCATAAATTCAGGGGGAGTTTAGGAGATAAGAGATTTGTTTTAACTTGAAACCATATTAATAATAATTGTTTTGCCAACATAAAAAAGGGGGAGATTGTTTGAATAGTTGCTATTTGAATGATTTATATTTTTGCAACTTATGTAGTTTTGATGATTCTAAACATTATTGTTCAGATGTATAGTTATCTCCTAACAATTTTAGAAGATTTGCATTTGCTCTTGTGTGTACTAACATTTCAGGAAAATCAGATTCCAAACTACGAAAACTTCAAATCAAATTCAACATGAGATATTTTGTTTATTTGAAGTTTGTCTTTTCTTTGAATTAATTTTGAAAGGGAGTGATTGTAATTGAGTGAATAAAATCTCACACACACAAATAAGGAGATCTTGAAATTCTATACTGATCGTACAGGACGATATTTATCGTACTGGACGATCTGTCAATTATCTCCTATAGAGCACTTGGAACGAATAGGAATTTGCTTGGAAAAATTTTTCTAAGTCCTATTCGTCCAGGATGAATTTTATTATCGTCCCGAACGATGGGTTCTCTGTAAAATTTTTGTCCAGACGAATTTTATCATCGTACGAGGCGACCAGTCCTCTGGAAAATTTTTGTCCCGATAAAAATAAATATCATACCGGACGATCAGCTCTCTGGAAAATTTTTGTCCAGACGAAAACGAATTATCAACCGCAGCGATTGGTCCTCTGGAAAATTTTCGTCCAGACGAAATAAATAATCGTCCAGGACGATCGGCTCTCTGGAAAATTTTCGTCCAGACGAACATATTTTCGTCCAAACAATTAACCGACTTAGAACAGTTTTCAGCAGTTTCTAGAACCGACCATGTAAAACCGTTCGTACTGGACGAACCTAGTTCGTACAGGACGATCAGCTGTACGAAGTCATTTCGTACACATATACAAATTGGGTCATTTCAGATCATTTAAGTAAAATCGTCCAGGACGATCCAGGATCGTACAGGACGATCCACTGCGTACAGAATTGAAAATATGCAGTTTTTGGGCGGTTTTTCATGTCTTTTGTATAAATAGTCCAAATTAGACTGCCACCCAATCTTTTTGTCATTTGATCTTCGTGCCTCTTGAGAGAATAGCCAAGGAGAGAGTGGAAGAGAGCATTCAAAGGAGGATTCCTACCATTGGAGCGAGAAGGCTTCACTTGGATTACTAAGGTAAGAGTCTCTACTTGTGAAATTGGATTTCTTCACTCTTTTCTTTCTTCCTTCTAGATTCTAGTGAGAAGATCAGTCAAGGTGATCCGGTTCTCTGCCGACACTTGGAGAGTGTGAACAGACGAAGGGTTCTCTGCCCACACTAGGAGAGTGTAAAAGGACGAAGGTTCTCTGCCTACACTTGGAGAGTGTGAACAGCCGTAGGGTTCTCTTCCCACACTAGGAGAGTGTAAAAGGACGACGGTTCTCTGCCAGCACTGTGGATTGTGTAAAAGGACGACGGTTCTCTGCCGCACCGGGTAGTGGTGAAAAGAGTGTTTTGTACAGGCTTCTCCGCCTTGCTGTGGGTGCTAAAGGAGAGTCACTTTGTGGTATTAGTGCAATACTCAGAGGGTGCCTCTGAGGAGTGGATGTAGGTCTGGTTATAGACCGAACCACTATAAATCTGGTGTCATTTACTTTTATTGCTTTTACGTTTCCGCACTTTAAATTTCAGTTTTAACAACTCTGTGGTTGAAAAATATTTTTCTACAAACTTTAAAAGAATATTTTATTTCGGTTCAACTTTATCATTAAGAGGGTTTTAAATTTTAAAACTACCAATTCACCCTTCTTGGTAGCCGTGGGACATTTACTTAGGCTTAACAACCTAATTACTGGACTCAACAAGATTTTCTCTCAAGCATCTTCAAAGGAGTAAGAAAGAGATTTGACAAACTTATAAAGAGATCCTAATATTTGGGCAACCTTATGAATTCTTCACAAATTCCAATTACAATATCTCACTATTCACGCTCCCAAACACTCTACCAAAGCACTCTCACTCCTACTCTCAAAGAAAATTTGAATAAGGATTCATTTTAGTCATTAATTTTTAGTAGTCGTAAATATGAAATACATGACAAACCATCTAGAAAATTGAAAATTTCAATTTGATTGTCCATGATCATACAATACAATCGCACATTGTACATACGATTAGTTCAAAATTTGCTCGTACAATCATGTACGAATTAATTTCATACTCTGATTGGTGTGTGTATAAATTGACATCATATAGTACGATCAAATAAAAATTGAGCAGATTCATCAGGCACGATTTTGTATGAATAGATTTTGTACTCTGCATGGAGTACAATACGAACCCAATATCATAATAATTTATTTTTAACCAAACCATGCTTCATTTGGTAAGAAACTAGATGAGTCCATTTCATACTTTGGAAGTCATCTATACAAACCTAAGATCTTACAATATTAAAAGTTTAAGAAATTTACTTATTCTTTTGGACAAACTGGTATGCACCCATTTCATTACTCTTGACGTCTTCTATATGCACCTGTCATCGTACAATACGATCAGCTAAAAAAAAATTTGAGTTTTTTGGTGACGAACTGGTATGTAGCCATTTCATAATTTAGACGTCATCTGTATAAAGGCAACTTCATATAGTATGAAGATTACTTAGAAAATTTTTTAGACAATATTTGATTAACTATTTTTTGGAGGAACACTCAGGTTAAATCATCCCGTACAATCATAAAATTTTATAGTACGATTAGTTTAAAAATACAAGTTTTTAAACTTCCCCAATGTGTGTGTACGGTTACCCAATTACAATCACATACTCTCAGACTCAAGAAAAATATAAAAAGTACTGACTTCAATTACAATAAACCCTTATCTAATCTATCTTGAAGTCTTATGTAGTCTAAAGTATGATTTCTCTAAAAAGTTAGTACATGCAAAAAACATAAACAATTGTTTCAATATTTGTTAGGAGAAATAATAATCAAAACAATAATATTATGATATCATAAAAAATTAATGATATAATAACATAATTTTGAAATTTAAGTTACAATAATCTCCCCATTTTTTATGATGATAAAATAATTATTATTTGTGTTAACATAGAAAGCAAATTTTCTCCTTAACTCAGCCTAAATGAATGACCCATTTAAAAACAAGGGGTTCCTATGAAGATCAAAAAATACAATCTAAAAAATTCAAAAAAAAATAAAACCTACTAAAACCAAAAAACAACTAACGAATGAATAAAAAATATACCCACATACACAATACAACACATAAAAACATACACACATGCACAAAACCACAATCAAAATAACATCAAACACAAACACACATGCACAAAACAACAATTAAAATAACATCAAACAATCAAATAATATGATGACTCCCTCTTTTTACAACAACAAAAAGGGAAGAAACCCTTGAAACAAAAAGTTACTATAGATAAACAAAAAGAGTTGAAAAAGAAAAGGACTTTAAACCAATTGCAAATACAATATTAATTTTATAATCCTAATAAGAAAATGTTCAAAATTTTAAATTAAAGAATAATTAAGATAAGAAAAGTCAACCAAATTCATTGTTCATGCTAAAAAAATTAAATAAAAAATGATTATTGCAAAAATGATGAAATAAAAATTAGTTAATTTCAAATTCAATAGTCAATATGATTGTTAATTAAATGTATTTGGATTAGAGATAGAATGATAAGTAAAAAAATAATATAAATATTTTTAATTGGCGATATTACACATCTTTTCAAATATTTATGGCACACTTTTGCATCTTTTCTATTTGGGCTAATTTTTTGCCTCTTTTCACTCTGCGAATCATTGCGCATCTTTTTTATTTTTGTACGCTTTGTGCATCTTTTTTACTTTTTTGAGTCTTTCTAATATCATTAATCTAAAATTAAATTCAACTAATATATATATATATATATATATATATATATATATATATATATATATATATATATATATATATATATATATATATATATATATATATATAAGAAATAGAAATAATAAGACATCAATCTTACAAAAGATTGTGTTATCCACAGTAATCTTAGATATATTTGTCTATAAGAACATAAAATTGATCTCCGTATCTACATCCAACCATAATTTAATTTAAAATTTTTTAAAGATTAAATTTTATAAGGAATTTAATTTGTAGAGCAAAGTAAAAAAGAATTCATTTTAATGGTCAACTATAAAAGATTTTTCATTAAAAACTTAAACATTTTAAGAAATGACATTCAATGCAAGTGAACAACATATTTCTCATTTTATTTCATTCCAAATAACATCATAAAACTAACATCATCTAAAAAATTCAAAACAACACTTAAAAACACTAAATTCATAGGAGAAACATCACAACAGCAAACATAAAAACTCATAAACAATAATAACACAGAAGTACATCTAGTAATCAAAGTATGGCTCAAGAGTGAAGAGAGAGAAGGTCCACAAAAAAGGAAGATTTTGAAGGAGAATTTGAAGGTTTACAGGTGCCAAAGTTGGAGATAGAAGAAGGTGGTCAGTTATCCAAGGATGATCGGAACACCAAATCTTTTCTATCTACCGCGAGTCCAATTATGTTTGATTCAAAAGGTAGATTCTCCTTCAAACGCATCTCCCCTCACAATTTTCAAGTTTTGGAATCTCCTCTTGTTATCAAAATGGGAGGTTTGATTGTTAAGCATAAGCCTTTGCCGGTATCAGGTAAAGGGAAAGATGTAATTTTGGTTTTGACAATAAACCAAAATCACCTTTGTCGGTTATCATCTCTGGAGCAAATGATAATGAGGCTTCTTCATCAGGGTGCAAATTTATTGATATATTGAAGAGTGATAAGGATATTGACAATGGTAATGTCAATATCAAAAATCCAATTACTTCATCAAGATTGGAAAATTCTAATGTGTGGATCAAAAAACCACACATTAAAATAAATTTGAGTAAAATTCAAGATGATATTGAAGATGCAAATGTTGTCAAACTTGACATGGAAAAGGAAAAATCTTATATTCAAGTTTTGAGTAATTCATTGGTTGTGAAAATTCTTAGTAAAAACATACCTTTTTCAAAGTGTGCAATTGAATTAAGAAAGTAATGGATGAAATATGGAGGTTTTCATATAACCTTGCTTGGTCTAAATTGGATACTATGTTTCTTTTAGTCACATGAAGCCATGGAGGAAGTTCTTAATGGAGGTCCTTAGTTTGTAGGGGGGCTTCGTTGTAGGTTTTGACAAATGGTCACCTAACTTCTCTCCTTATTCCTTGGATGGGATTTCTTCTCTGATTTGGATTCGTCTTGCTCATTTACCTTTACATTGATGGCATGAATCCAATATCATTAGATTTGTTTCTAGAATTGGGACTCCTTTATTATTGGATGGTAACATGTTTAGATGGGCTAGAAGAGAATTTGCTAGAGCCTGCATTCGGGTTAATTTAAATTCTAAACTCCCTTATGGCATTTGGGTTGAAGGTCTTCATGGTAGATTTTTTCAAAAGTTTGAATATGAAAATCTATCATCACTTTGTTTCAAATGTGGAAGAATTGGACATATAGATTCTGTTTGTCCAAATATATCTCATAATCAGAATCTATTTGTTAAAGATGTCCCTTTCAGTTCAGTTCAAACTAAGGATAATCCATATGGACCTTGCATGCATGTGAAGTTCAAAAACAAAAATAGAAAAAAAATATAAGAAAAAGCAATTTGATTACAAGGTTTTTTCAGCCAAGAAAAAGTCGAATGTTGTTTGTGTTACTTTCAAAAATGTAGAATTTGTGGAAGGAGATAAAGAATATATTATTGCTGAATCAGAAATTATTGTTGATCCATTGGCAGCTCAAAATTCTAATGTTAAAGATTTGATGGTCGATCCATTAAATTTTGCAGAAATTGATTGCCAAATTATAGAAGATGGTGAAATTAAGGAAGGAGATGAAGATGATGTTAGCCATGAATCAGATTTGATTGTTGAGCCCGTTGTAGCTCAAAATTCAAATTTTGAATTCAGTCCTTCACAAGCTTTGGTTGCTGAAAATAATGTTGTTATTGCTGATTCCGTTTTGGTGATTGATCCATTAGAGACTGCAGTTATTTTCGTTGATCATCCAATGATTGCTGAAGATTTGGAAATTCAAAATTCAAATTTTGAAATCTCACAAATTCTGGAAGAAGATAAGGAGGATAATAATTCTGAAACAAATTCAATTGCTGAACAAACTTCAAACGATTTCATGACTAAGGCAATGTTTATTGAGGTGCAGAATTCAGTTTTGTCTCCAACAAATGTAGCAAGGAATTTTGAAATGGTTGATATTAATGATGGAACAAAAGGTGTTTATAATGAAACCATTACTCTTCCTTCTACAATTAGTTTAAAATAAAAAAAAAACTATCATATTGAAGGATTCTACTAAGGAGAATGGTTCTTCCAGTTCTAAACACAAATTATTCAAAGAACTACAAGCTCTAGGACTGGTGAAAGATCTACCTAGAAGAAGGATTGCTGATCTCAGAATGAAGAACTATATGAGAGGTTCTTCTCAATTAACTCATTAATATGCTAACTAGTTTTCTCTTGGCTTTTAACAAAGTGGAAAGATACTTGAAGATGGAGCTATTGATCAAAGAAATATTCAGAATACTAGCTTTGGACTACAACTTTGGAAATTTGAAATGGCATATGAAATACCTTTATTTCTAAGGTGTTTTATGGATGTCAGTGTTTAAATGTATTTTATTTTATTACTTTTTTTTTTCTTTTAGTCTTTTATTTGTTTTATAAACTTATTCTAATTGCTTATGGGATCGAAACTAGGTTCTATTTTTTAACCGATTGGGAACTCTGGGATACTAACCAACCCTCAGGTTGTTTAATATTTTGGTATCCCCTTCGTCTCAAGGGTTTTAAAATGGGAAATAGTGGGGTTCATTTCAATTATAAGAAGTTTATCTTAACAAATATGCTTTCAATAAAGTTCCTTTGTCAAGGAACTACTAGTTTTTTCAATCTAGCTTGTATTAGGTTATTCCTACTTTCCTTTTAATGTAATTATTTGCATTTCTTCAAAAAGAAAAAAAAATTCAAAGGTGCCTTGGTCTAGAAGAGGTGGTGGGTTGAGCATTGAAAAGTAATTATTCATCATAGCTACATTGGTATTAATTGAGTCAAATTGACCTCAGATCCAACCCATATCCTTGTTGTGTCTAGCATCCTTCTAGTTCATGTGAGTCTCAATTTCATCAAAATATTGATCAAAATGAGTTTTCATTCTATCAAAGCTCTAGCCTATTTCTTTGTAAAAATTCTGGTCGGGTTCAGGTGCAGGTAAAGGTGCTGGAGCAGGAGATCCCCCTTCTCTGATTCATCACTCTCAGAATTTTGATCCCTCCCAAAAAGTGCCTGAAAAGAGGCATCAGTAAAGTAAATATGGAGTTCAGTATGAGAATCAGAATGGATAATATTGTTTTTTTTCTAAGATATCGACAATTAGACATCCCAAAGCCACATTTTTCTTTCTCTTATGATGAGGAAGCCCAATCTCATAAAGATTATAAATATAATCCATGATAAGTTAGGCTTCAGGTTTTTTAGTCATTATAAAATATGTGACTGTGGATAAAAGAAAAGTCATATTTATGCAATAACCAACTTTTGGAATAATTAAACTTCTCAAAATGTACTGGATAATCTAAACATTTTGATTGAGAGTGTAAACACAAGACAAATGACTCTCATGGGTGACACCTCTAAGAGTTTAATTTATTTCAAACCAATCAAAATTAGCTCTAGAGGTTAAAGTGAGTGCTTTAATTTCTTGGGTTGTTAGGTGGAGAAAATTGCCAAGATTTCCTTTATGATTTCTACTTGTTGCTTGAGCATACAAGAGGTAATCCTAGATTGGTTTTGATTTACTTTCATGTTAGCCAGAAAAATTAGGAATGTCTCTTTATGATATATATAGATGAGAGTCATAATAAATGAAAACTGGGTTGAAGCAAATAGACATGATAGAGAAATGAATAGCATCGTGAATGAGGAGTCAAAAAGGGATAATTTTTGTAACAGAATACCTAAAATAAGTTTCCTCATTCTCTTTAGTCTGAAAGTTGTCATCCCTACCAGATATGGAGGAGGATCCCTTAGAGGTGCGATGTGGTTTACTACTACTTGCCATTCTTAAGATGTAGGCTCTAGAAGGTTTGAAATGGAAGAGAAAGTAAATGAAAAACTTATCTAAAGACCCTTCTATTTAGAGGAAAATGGCCTATTATACAATATGAAATTTAGATTGTACATACAATTTTAAAATTGTACTGGATAAAAAGATTTTCATATGTACGAATAGATACGACAAAAAATGAAATTACTTTTTGTTAAATGTCATCTATGAGGCATCCTTTTGTAAAGGCTTTTTGACCAAACAAGTATATAGATGAACATGTATTCATGCGGGATGATCAAAAAATTAAAGATCATTTAACGACGATTAGGTTCGTTCCCCATAATGAACTAACAATGAGATCGTACATATGAAATGTAATTTCATAAGTACAATCAGTAATCAATAACTGACATTTTCTAGAAAAAACATCACCAATCATACAAACAAAATTGCCCATAATCTAAAGTACAATGGCGTCAGCGTACAATATAAAATCCTATGAAAAATTAAGTTTCGCATGCTTAATGCAGAAACCTATTATGTACATGCTACAGAATTCATACAATACAAATATTTTGTATTATATAAAGAAATCACTTGAAAACAGATATGATAAACATAAACCTTTTCAACCAAAATGACAAGCTTCTAGTAAAATCATAAACAAAACAAAAACAAAAAACTAAATACAAAAAAACAAATAAAACAAACAACAAATGAAAATAAATAAAAACATAATTACACAACAAATCAAGTTTGTAGAATTTCATTTTAAGCATTTAGATCAGTCACACCTAACCTGATTCTTAAGGTGTCAATTGTTTCAAAGGCTAGTGACTTTATAAAATTATTTGCAAGTTGATTTTTAGTAGCAATGTAATGCAATTCAATTCCTCCCTTAACTACATGATTTTTAATTAAGTGATACCTTATTTCTATATGCTTGCTTCTAGAATGTTGAATATGATTCTTTGAAATGCATATGACATTAGTATTTTCATAGAAAATTGGAATTATGCCAATAAAAAATATTAAATCAATAATCTGTTGTTTTAACCAAAGAACTTGTGTAACACAACTACCTAAGGTAATGTATTCTATTTTAGTAGTAGATAGGGTTACTAAAATCTGTTTCCAACTAGACAAAGGAACTAAAGAGTTTCCTATGAATTGACAAGTTTTAGATTTACTTTTCTAACCTACCCTACATCCAGTAAAATTTGAATCAGAATATCCAATTATTTCAAAAGAAGAGCTGTTCTTAGGATACCATATTAATAAATTTTGAATTCCCAAAATATATCTCAAAATTCTTTTAATTATTATCAAATGTGATCCCTTTAGATCATATTAAAATCTAACACGTAAATAAATACTGAACATTATATCTGGTCTACTAGCAATTAAGTAAAATAATAATCCAATAAGTTCCCTAATTTTTTTTATCAACAGATTTTTTCTTAGAGTCCTTATCCAACTAACCGAGAAAGTCAATGGTATAGTCACTAGTTTAGCTTTATCAATTTCATATTTTGTAAGGATGTCCTTAATATACTTTGACTAACTAAGAAAATTTCCTTTCTCATTTTGTTTTATGCTAAAACTAAGAAAATATCTCAAATCTCTCATCAAACTCATCTCAAATTCATTACTCATTATTTTTGAAAAATTATCACAAAGATTTTTATTTATAGCTCTAAATAAGATATCATCAACATATATTTGAATAGTATGTCATCTCTTATCATTTTCAAAAAGAGAGTGGTGTCCACACTTCCTTTCATAAATGATATCTTTAATAAGAAAGTGCTTAACCTCTCATACCAAGTCATATGTGCTTGTTTCAGGCCATACAATACCTTTTTCAATTTAAATACATGATTAGAAAATTTAAAATTTTCAAAATCTGGAGGTTGCTCAATATAAACTTCCTCTTACATCACTCCATTTAGAAAGATAATGTTAACATCCATTTGATACAATTTAAACCTTTTAAAACAAGCAAAGACTAACAAAATTATATTTACTTCAAGTATGGCCATAGGGGCAAAAATATCTTCAAAATCAATCTCTTTTATTTGATTATACCCCTTAGATACCAATCTTGTCTTATTTCTAATCGCAATTCCTAAATCATTCATTTTATTTTTTAACACCCACTTAGTTTCAACAACATTTTGATCTTTAGGCCTTTCAATTAATTCCCAAACATCATTTCTTATAAACTAATTTAATTCTTCTTGCATGGCAAAAATCCAAAATTTATCCAAAAGTGCTTGATCTATATTTGTGGGTTCAACCATCAAAATAAAGGCAAAATTGTTCACTTATTTGTTAAGTTCATGCCTAGTCCTAACACCTTCACTAGGTTCACCTAAAATCAATTCCTTAGGTTGATTCTTAAAAAATCTCTATTCTCTAGACAAAATGTTTTCTTATCCAACATCTTCTTTCAAATTTATATTTTTTAATTTCTTGGGAGATATTTTAAATATGATCATCTTCCAACTTTGGCTCTTCTAAAATATCAAATTTATTAAACACAACATGTGTGGTCTCCTAAATTACCAAAGATCTCTTGTTAAAATTTCTATAAGATTTTTCAATACTAGAATATCAAAAAACAATTCCTTCAGTAGATTTTGGATCAAATTTTCCTAAATGAGTTTTCTCATTATTATGAATGAACGCCTTACATCCAAAAGTATGCAAATGTGACAAATTTAGTATTCTCCCCTTAAGAAGTTTATAGGGTGTTTTATCCAATTTGATCTAATATTCACCCTATTCAGAATATAGCAAGCTATATTATTTGCGTTAACCCAAAAATATTTTAGAAGTGAGTATTCTACCAATATGGCTCTAGCGGCTTTAGTTTATATTTTGTTCTTTCTTTACACTGCCCAATTCTGCTGAGGGGTCCTAGGTGCTAAAAATTATGATCAATTTCTTTCTCTTTACAAAAAACATTAAATTTTTTATTTTCAAATTCTCACTCATAATCACTTTGAATTGACAAAATCTCATACCGTAATTTCGTTTGAATCTAAGTAAAAAAGTTTTAAAATTTCTTAAATGATTCACTCTTATGAAATAAAAATTTAACCCAAGTGAATCTAGAAAAATTATCAATAATCACAAATCTAAATACTTTACCTCCTAAACATACAGTGCTAACTGGTCTAAAAAGATCTATGTGAATGATTTCTAATATTTTGCTAATTCTAAGATCCTTAATGGAATGAAAATAGGATTTCATCTATTTTCCTAATTTACATGCATCACATAGGTGATTCTTTGTAAAGTCTAGTTTGGGTATTTCTCTAACTAGTTTTTTTGGATAATTTTCCTAAGATTTGTCGTACTTGCGTGATAAAATCTCTTATACCATAATCATGATTCATCAGTAATTATTTTTAGATAAAATACATTAGAAGATTTAATACAATTCAAATAGAGCATGTACACATTATTTACCCTAATTCTATGTAAAATATCAATTCCATTTTGGCTTATTATGCAGCTAGTCAAAAATATTTTACACTATAACCCTTATCACATAGCTGACTAATACTGAACAGGTTGTGCTTTAAGTCTTCTACCAATAAAATAGTCACAATTAAAAAATTATTTAAATTTCCAATCATACATGTGCCTACCACTTTCCTAGTGGTATTGTCTCCCAGTATAACCTTGCCTCCATTCATGGCTTCCAACAATTTGAATTGTATCGTACCTCCAGTCATATGATTTAAACATCCATTTTCTAGGTACCAAATGCTCTCCTGATGTCTTCTACAAGAGCATTTTTCTAAGATAATCAAACATTAGTCTTGGGAACCCAAACAAATTTGTGTTCTTCTTTTGATAAAAATAATCAAGATGCATGCTTGATATGATTTATTTTATGCATCTTAGGTCTCCATACTATATATGATTTATTATGAATAGTGCAAGTATGAGATATATGGTCAATCATTTCATAAGAAAAACATTTGACTCTAGGAAAAATATTTATAAATATATTTGAGTTATACAGTCTTTTCTTAGGTTTTAAAATTTTAGGCTTTTGAATAATAATGAAAAATTATTCAGGTGTGGGTGATATCCTATTTTCCTCAAAGTGCTTTTAATTTTTCTTTGAAATTTGAGTTAGGACTTTCTAGAATAATATTGACAACTTTCAAATAGTGCTCTCTACTATCAAATTCATCCATAAATATTTTAAAATCATTTTCAAATTTAATATGTGATGATTTCATTAGTTCATGTTATTTGTTCAACTCATCCAATAATTTCATGTGGTTGCTATCAATCAGTGTGTGATCTTTCCTAAAAATTTCATGCTCTTTTTATAATTTTAAAAATTTTATGTTCAACCTAACATGCATCTTTTTGAGTTTCCTATATGTAGTATAAATGTTTTTCAGAAACATCAAACAACTCTTCATAGGTTAAGTCACAGACCTCTTCTTAATTTATTTGATCAAGCTTGTTAGCCATCAAACACAGGTTGGTGATTTCCTCCTTTACGTATATTTTTAAAGAATCTTAAGCTGAGTCAGCTCAAAATTCTCTCAACATTCTCTTCTTGCTCTTTCTTATATTACTTTTCTCCTCATCCTTTTCCTTGCTAGGATTGGTTTAAAGATTTAGACAATAAGATTTGATATATCCAAGCTTCCTACATTCATAGAAAATTACACCAGTCTAAGCCTTAACATTTTTATGGAACTTTTCTTTATTCTACTACTGACATATCCTTTTCTTCCTCTTAAGAAAATTTATGAACTGCCTTGTCCTCAAGGCAATATCATCTTTATCCTTAGGCTGAGACGGATCACTCTCTGAGTCTTCTACTTTCAATGCTATATTTTTCTCCTTCTGCTTCTCACTTGTATCAATCTATCTTTGATTCACTCCTTACTCATAAACAATTAGTGATCCAAGAAGATTGTCAATAAAATAAATATTTAAGTCCTTTGATTATGTTATAACAATTATCTTTATATCATAAGTAGTAGGCAAATAAAAAAAAAATTAATTACTTTCTTAACAATTGTTAGTTCCTTAACTAAAGCAAGAAATGAGGTGACTATTTATGTGAAACATGTATACATGTCAGTTATTGATTCATTTGGTTTCAAGCAAAATAGTTCATAATCGTGTAACAAAATGTTTAATCTAGATTATTTCACCTCGTTAGTCCCATCATATGTGATACAAATTCTATCCTAAATTTCTTTTTTTAGTTCTAAGATAGAGATACACATATAGTCTTCAGATTTAAGGGAATAGAAAAAATTGTTTAAATATTTAGCGTTTAACTAAGCTAAGTCTTTTTCTTCTACAGTCTAGTCAAAAAATGGTGTTTTAGTTATAATGTCATCGATAAGTCTAGTTGGTCTAGTGTATCCTTCCTATCCTAAATTCACATATGGTAGTCAGGCAATTGAAGAAAAGTAGACATATGTGTTATCTAAAAATTGAAAGGGATGTTATTAAATAATGGTAGTCTAGTGATCGAATATCCTTCATGTGTGTTACAATTTTTAAAAATAGTCATAATCATTTTTAAAAAGTTATTTAAATTTTAATTCTTGAAAGTAAGCTCTAATACCACTTAAAAGTTCAAAAAGGTTATTAGACATATTATAATTATCCTAATATTAATCAAGAGGGGGTTAATTGGTATTTTAAAAACATCTTGATAAATTATAAAAAATATTTTGTAATTTTAACACAATGAAAATTTATCAAAATAAAATTTTCAATCACAAAATTAAAAGTGCAGAAAAATAAAAATACAATAAAAAATAAAAAAAACACATAAATTTATAGTGGTTTGGTTCAATAAGACATATTTACACTCTCTAAAGACTCCCTCTTCAGGTATTACACTATATAAAAGTGACACTCCTTTTACTCTCATAGTAAGATGGAGAAGCCCTTACAATTAACCTCTCTTTCACCAATCCCTGGTGTAGAAGAGTACCATCTTTTTTTCACACCCTTCAAGTGTAAAGAGAGTACCGACATCCTTTCATATCCTCCAAGTGTTAACAGAGTACCATTATCCTTTCACACCCTCCTGGTGTTAGCAGAGTACCGATGTTCTTTCACACCCTCCTAGTGTCGACAGAAAATCAAATCTTCTTCAAATATCTTATCTCAAGCATTTTCAAAGAAGTAAGGAAGAAATTTGACAAACTTACAAAGAGATCCTCACTTTTGGCTAACCTTGTGAATCCTTCATTAATTAAACTTGAAAGATCTCTCCATCTATGCTCCTAAATACTATCCCAAAACATTCTCACTCTTTCTCTAAAATTAAATTCAAAGAATGATTCTTTCTTCAAAATTAAATTCAAAGGCATGAAAAATCATCCAAAAAATTGAAATATTCAATTTGATTGTTCATGATTGTATAGTACAAATGTGCATCATATGTACAATCAGTTCAAAATTTTCTCGTATGATTCTGTACAAATCAATTGCATACTCTGATTGGCATGTATATAAACTGACATCGTACAATACGATCAGTTCAAAATTGAACAAATTTGTTTGGTATGATTTTGTACGAATTAATTTCATACTCTATATGACATACTATATGAACCCAATATCGTATAGTACAATCAATTTTAACAAAATCATGCATCATTTGGTATGAAACAGACGAGTCCAATTCGTACTCTAGAAGTCGTCTATATGAATCCAAGAACGTATAATATGAATAATTTACCTGTTCATATGGATGAACAGGTAGGCAACCATTTTATACTCTGGACGTTATCTGTATGAACCTATGATCGTACAGTTTGATCAGCTCAAAAAAAATTTTGAGCTCATTTGGAATGAACTGGTACATAGCCATTTTATACTCTGGATATCATCTGTACGAAACCAACTTCATACAGAATGAACAATACTTAGAAAATTGTTTAGGCATGATTCGATTAACCTTGTTCTGGAGGAACTCTGAGGTATAATCGTCCCAAACGATCACAAAATTATACACTTCCCTAGTGTATGTGTGTGTGTGTGCATGATTACCCAATTATAATTGCACACTCTCAGACTCAAGAAAAATAAAAAAAAAGTACAAACTTTAATTACAAAAAATCCTAATCTAATGTCTTGAAGTCTTCAACAATCACGTGAATGATTTTTCTAAAATGTTAGTACACACAAATGAAACAAATAATATTTTTAATATGTATTAGGAGAAATAATAATTAACAAAATAATATTTTTGTATCATAAAAAACATATGATATAAAAATATAGTTTTAAAAACTAAGTTGCAACTGTTAGGACTAGGTATGGGCTTAGCAAAAAAGTGAACCTCTCAGCATTTATTTTAATGATCGAACCCACTAATATGAATCAAGCTCTTTCTGATGAAATTTAGATTTTAGCTATGCAAGAAATTTAATCAATTTGTTAGAAATGATGTTTGTGAATTGGTAAACATACCTGAAAATCAAAGTATTATTAGAACCAAGTGGGTTTTCAAAAAATAGGTGAATGATTCAGGTGTAGTAGTTAGAAATAACACAAGATTGATGGCCAACAGGTACAATCAAATAGAAGGAATTTTGAGGAGATTTTTTCCCTTGTAGTTAGACTTGAGGTAATTATGGTACTGCTAGCTTTTGCCTCTTTTAAAGGATTTAAATTATTTCAAATGGATGTTAAAATTACTTTTCTTAATGGGGTGATGAAAGAAGATTTTATGTTGAGTAACTTCCAGGTTTTAAAAATTTATAATTTTCTAATCATGTGTTTAAATTAAAGAAAGCACTATTGGACTAAAACAGACACATAGGGCATAGTATGAAAGGAAAAGCATTTTCCAGCCAAAAAAATTTATCGGAGGAAGTGTAGACACCACTCTCTTCATAAAAATGGATAGAAAATGACATTCTTATTGTTCACATTTATGTTGATGATATTTTATTTGGATCCACTGATAAAAATCTTTGTGATGACTTTTCAACATTAATGAGTAAAGAATTTAAAATGAGTTTAATGAGAGATTTGAGTTACTTTTTTGGTTTTAGCATAAAGTAGAGATAGGATCACACCTTTCTTAGTTAGTTAAAATATATTAAGGACATCCTTAAAAAATATGAAATGAACAATACCAAATAAATAAATACTTCTATGAGTTTCTCAAGTCAGTTAAATAAGGATTCTAAAGGCAAATCTATTGATAAAAAAAATTTAGAGGGATGATTGGATCATTACTATATCTAACAACAAGCAGACCTGATGTCATATTTAATATTTGTTTGTATGCTAGCTCTCAATCAGATCCAAAAAATCTCACCTGATTACTATTAATAGAATTCTGAAATATCTTTTAAGAACTCAAAATTTAGGAATTTGGTATCATCGGCATAGCACCTTTTTTGAAATTATTGGAAATTCTGATTTAGATTTTGTAGGGTGTAGGGTTGTTATAAACAATACTTCTGGAACTTGTCAATTCATAGGAAACTATTTAGTCTCCTGGTCTAGCAGAAAGCAAAATTCAATATCTTTTTTGACTGTTGAAGCAGAATACATAGCTTTAAAAATTTGTGTGGCACAAGTTCTATTGTTAAAATAATAACTAATGGACTTAGGTTTTTCAATTTATATTATTCTAAATTTTTTTGTGATAACACAAGTGTTGTTTGCATCTCAAAGACCAATTCAATACTTTAGGACTAAGCATATAGACATAAGGCTTCTCAACGATACAACACTTCATTAGAGATCATATTATCAAAGGAGAAATTGAGTTGCATCATGTAGTAAACGAAAATCAATTTGCAGACATTTTCATAAAATAACTAGCTTTTAAGACTTTCAACACTTTAAGAATCAAATTGAGTGTAATTGATATTCATGCTTGATAATTATAATTCTATAAATTGAGACTGTAGTGTATTTTTCTTGTGTTTATGATTGTGTTTTGTTTTATTTTTTTTTGTGGTTTGTCTTGGATATTTTTTCCAATATCGGTTTGATTTTGTTTTCTGATTTTTTAACTTGTGTTTGATTTTTGTTTTATTTTATTATTTATTTTTATCTTTTTTGTGAATTTTTTATGAATTTATTTTTGAAAAGTATCTTGTTCATCATGTGAAAAATTAAATATACTTTTCCATTCGTACTGTGTGAGAACAATTCATACTTTACAAATTCACCAGATTTAACATGATTCTTTCTCCATTAGGCTGACAAAAATATGTTTTTCTATTATTGATCATACAGTACGAACACATGTTCGTTTATACAAACCGTCAATTATTCATCTGTGTAATCCTGGCGGCTATTCAATTGTCAGTTATTTAAAAAAAAAAATAATATACGTACAAACACATGTTTGTCTGTACAATCTAGTTGTCATTTTGCATATGGGCGATCTCAGCTATTAGGTATAAACATTAATAATTGATCATCCCGTACAAACACCAATTTTTCTGTACGATTAATTTGGTCAGAAGTCATACGAAACAACTCATGATAAATCCGCTTTATGAAAAAACGTTCTATAACATTAACAGTTCTTGACTGTTTCAATTCGTATGTACGAACCAAAGATCGTCTCATACGAAGATCTCAACATACATAAGAAGGTAATTTCGTATTGTACGAAATAGTTCAAATTCTATAAATTAAGGTTTGTTCTTTATTTTTTTTTATCTTTTTAATCTCAAGTCCCTTTCGATTCTCGTGTTCAAACTTTTTCTCAAATGGCTGGCAATAGCAAGCGATCTCGACCTTCCAAGGGGGTTCATCTTGTCTTCTGACTCAAGAAGACATTAGTTTTCATATCATCCCCCTTTTCAACTCCACTCAATTCTGTTTTATTTTCACATTTTTTTTAAAGAAAATGCAATAGCATTAATAGCAAATAAAAAGAAACAAAGTACAAAACACTTAAGTGATAGTATACCTATCACTTTCCTCCTTTAACAAAGAATAAAAAGAAGGAGAAACCTTATTAACTTCTAGAACATCCCAAAAAAATTGCCTCTCAAAGAAAAGTTAGCACACCAATGAGCTAACTTGTTACAATCAATATTAAAAAACTGAAAAAGAGTTACCTCAAACCCTTTAAGAAAATCGAAGTTTTCATCTGTAGACAGAACCAATCCTTTATTAGCAAATGATTTTTGCATATAGCTAATGACATTAGAACTGTCACTCTCTATAATTAGACCTCTATCATCCATCATCCATTCTTTCATAACTTCTCTCAACGAGCGAAAGGCCAATAATTCTAGAAACCCAATGTCCCAATGAACAACCGAGAATCCAAACGATAAAAGCATCCTTCCTTTGTTATCTCTGAATATACCTCCTATTCCTGCTTTTTTGGAAGGAAGAAGATAAGCATCTATGTTCATCTTAATCCAACCGAGTGGAGGGGGATGCCAAAAGGAAGAATTCAGCTTATGAAGCTGGTTAGCACCCCAGTGGTCCGTGTATGGATTATTAGATGAAAAAGCTGCATGAGTAATGGCATTAGACAAAATGAACTCATCTCCCATTTCACATCCTTCATGAATAAGTTTGTTCCTACTCTTCCAAGAGTTGAAAACTAAAGCACAATAAACTCGTGCAATGAAACAATTATTCTTCTCTATCTTATTAAAGAAAATAAGACAATCTTGTAGATAGCTGAAAACCGGTAAAGAGAATCCCCATCTATTAACTAGTTGGATAATTTGAATTAATTTCAAGCATTTCACCGCCACATGCTCTCCATCTTCTATCATACTGCAGTCTCTAGGACAAAGATTATTATTCAATAATCTTCTATGCATTAAAAATTCACAATAGGGAATTGCATTCTTCAACAGCCTCCACCAAAAAAATGCAATCCAGAGATTAAGCTTAAGCTTTTTAATATCCTTCCAATGATAATTAAAAGATTGATTATCATCTTCCAGGTATAACTTCCCTTCTCTAGCCATAGCAGAAATAGTTTTCCCGGAGTAGTTATTCAGCAATTCCAACTCATCTTCATTTCTATCTAAGTCAAATGTTTTATTGCAAATCAACTTCACTAGCTCCTCTCCAAAGAAACATTTTAATTTATCAGTAATCCACTCCCTTTCTGAAATAAAATAAGAAAGATTAGGCAAGTTGTCATCTCCTAGCAATGAACGTTGGCCACCTATCCAAGCTTCTATCCATGATCCAAATATCTTTCATGATGTTTATGGAAGACCCATCTTTAATACTCCATTTCACAATGTGTCTTAGCACTTTAGCTCCACTGAAAAATAATCTCCAAGATGGCGATGAGTTTGGCCTCCTTTCCACATCCTAGACCCTTCTTCCAAATTTAATAGATAAAGACTTATTAAGTAAAGATTGAAGCTTCTTTAAGAAGTTCCTGTCTAGCTTAGCTCTGAGTGGTTCTACCGAATCTGTAGCTGAAAGAATACCCAGTCCTCCTTGGTTCTCCAGAATGCAAACATCATTCCAAGCTACATAATGAATTCCATTACTTCCATCATTTTCACACCAGAGAAAATCTCTGCTCAATCTATCTGATTTCTTCTGGATACTCATAGGTACCAGGGACAATGAAGAGTAGAAGACATGAAGAGCTGAATCCCTATTTTTATAAGAATCACTCTTCCCAGCATAGAGATGAGTTTATTCCCCCAGATATCTAACTTCGCAGCAGCTTTTTCCAAAATGATCGAAAAATCAGCTATAACAAGTCTCCTTAAAGTCATTTTGATGCCCAAGTAATTAAGCTCTTTGACCTCCATGAATCCCATAAGATTAGATAATTCCCTCCTCCTCCTTATCTCCATATTTTTACTGAAAATAATAGCATATTAGAGAAATTAACCTTTTGACCTGTCCATTTACAATAATCAAAAGTAATTTTCCTGATTTTCAATAAATTCTCCCTCTTGGCCATAGACAACACCAAGATGTCATCCGCAAATAATAGGTGAGAAATCCTAGGAGCCGTGGGAGCAATTTTTAAACCCAAACTCCTTCCTTCATACAAGAAAGCATTGGTAAGTAACTGAGAACAAAGAATGAATAAATAGGGTGATGAAGGATGCCCTTATCTAAAGCCACTTCTCCCTTTAATTCCATCTAACCCAACTCCATTTATGTGAACTATGAAAATAGGATCAATAATACACTCCATAACAAGATTGGAGTAGCTTATAGGAAAACCAAAATAGTTCAAAACTTGCTTAAGAGTTTTCCAAGCCATACTATCATAAGCCTGCTCCATATCCAATTTGATTTCCATCAACCTCTTTTGGAATTACAAAATCTGAACTTATGGAAATGTTCTTGAGCTATAAGAACATGTTCAGATAAAGACCTACCTTTGATGAAAGCAACTTGTTCCTCCGAAACAAGGTTGTGAATTACCTTCATCATTCTATTTAATAACACTTTCGCCACAATTTTATAAATAGACATACAAAGGCTGATAGGTCTAAAGTTAGAAGGATATAAAGGATTGCTTACTTTAGGGATAAGCACCACGCTTGTTTCTTTCCACTTGGGAGACATAGAATCCGAGCTAAAGAATAATAGAATAGCTTTCCAAATGTCCTTCCCAATGATATTCCAGTAAGATTTAAGAAAGGAATAGGTGATTCCATCCAACCCGGGAGAAATGTTATTGCCAAGATCTTGAATTACCTTCTCAACTTCAGCAAAGACAAGGCAGATTCCAAAAATCTGCAGCTATCTTGATTAAGAGAGTTCACATTTGGTGGCCAATTATCCAAAAAAAGACAAGCCCTTTGATCCCATTTTCTACAGAAGAAATCATAGAAGCAGCTCCTAATACTTTCGGGATCTTCAACCAGCTCCCCCTCATCATTTTTCAACTGTTTAATATCATTATTATTCCTTCTCCCATTGGAAAATGCAGGGAAGAACTTAGAATTTGAATCCCCATCCTTCATCCATTTTGCTTTAGCCCTTTGTCTCCACCAAGTATTTAATCGAGCTAGAGTACAGTTGAACTCACTGATTATGGATCTTAATAACTGATTTCTTTTATCAGAAAATTGCAGGTCACAGTCCTCTTCTAGCTGGATTTCTTTAATTTCTGCATTTAAAAAAGATTTCACATCTTCTAGGTTTTGGTGCTTTGCCTTGCTCCAAAAGAACAAGGCTTTAAGAACCCTTGAAATTTTTTTATTAAGAGCCTCCATATCATTTCCCTTCACAGGTTTATCCCAAGAGAATTTAACAATAGAAGTTGCAGCCGAATAGGATAACCATACATCCTCAAATCTCTATAAATTGGTTTTCTGGACAATCGGATTAAACATTTTTAAAACAATATGACAATGATCTGATGCAATCCTACTCAAATGTCTCATAGTTGCTTGATTGATCTGGTCCAAGGCTACATAATTAAGCATACATCTGTCAAGTCTTTCTAAGATCCTTGCACTTCCGCTCTTATTGTTGCACCAAGTAAATCTAGAGCTGATATAACCCACATCCTGAAGATCAATTCTAATCATGAATGCCTTCATTTCCAAAGGACCGATTTTGAAAGAAAATGTCTTTCCTCCTTTCTTATCATATTGGGATAAAATGCAATTAAAGTCACCTCCTAGAATGGTAGGAATGTCTTCCTTCAAATTTCTATCCAAAAAATCTCACAATTCTCTTCTTCCCTACATCTCCCTACTTCCATAAATTGTAGCAATCAACCAATTGCCCTTATTGGAAATCTTCAGCTCTCCCAATACACATAGATCTGAAGCTTTAATCAAAGAAAAAGAAGCAACACTAGATTTCCAAATAAGTAAAATACCACCAGAACTTCCTCTTGATGGCTGCAGAAAAAAGTCCCAGTTATCTCCAAAAAAAATTTCAAATTCTTCCCTAGAAAGAGAAAAAATTTTAGTTTCAATAATACCAATAAAAAATACATCCCAATCTTTAATGAACTCCTTCAAATATAGGGAGGCCTCCTTATTCGCCCCCCTACAATTCCAAAAACTAATGGAACTCATTTTGGTAAGAATGGGGAAGAACCCCTTATTTTGCTTGAATTGTTTCTCTCTAATCTTGAAGTTGCATTTAAAGGACCAAGGTACCTTGGTTCTTTAGCCAATTGAGTTTTCTGGACATAAACCTTTCCATTATTGAGAACAGAATTTTTTCCTTCATTGTTGTCACTGGTCATCTTTAAACTTTCTCTAGCTGCTTCAATTTTGGTAATGGCCTGACCTTCTTCCAACAATTCCACTATTTCACCTTCTTCCACAGCATCAACCTTTGAATTTTCCTGAAAAACCAGGTTGGAAGAATCTTCACTTAAAGAGTTGAGAATTTTGAATTTATTACCTGAAGATAACTAGATTATCTGGATAGAATCTTCATCAATATTCCCCATGGGCTCTTTTTCTTCCAACATTTCATTGGCATGAGAATTGGCAGCATCATCCAATTTAATAGAGTCCACCGCATTCTCCACAGCATAATGAATTCCATCAAGTTTGTCAGCCACTTCCATTTCTTTAGAATTAACATTTGCCTTCTTTTCATCACCTTTAATATCCATTGACTTCTCTCTGTTCTCATTATTAGGAATTATATCTTTATTCAAGACAGAATTTGATACATCCTTCTTAACAGAAATAGGTGGAACACCAACCTTTGGAACGAATTTAAATCTCTGATTCTTCACTTCCTTTTTCTTGAATCTTCTGTAGTTAACCAAGTGCCAGGATTTATCTTCTGAAGCAATATTTGAATCTTTGTCCAGAGCAGAATTATAAACCTCCTTCTGATTGGATTTCTCTAACGATTTAGAGGTCTTCACAGCAATCTTACATGAATCTTCAAAATGGCCAATGTGACCATGTTTTGAAAAAATATAGAAATTTTTTCATACTCCACTCTCTGAAAAAATTTCCCATTAATGCCTTCCACCCAAACACCAATAGGAAGCTGCTGATCAAGTTGTATTCAGACACATATCCTAGCAAATTCTCGTCTCCCCCATTGGAAAATATCTCCATCTATTAACATGGGTTCTTCGATTGAAGAAGCAATCCTGGAGACATTAATTTCGTCCCAGCAAAATAGCGACAGATTAGGAATTCTAATCCATATAGGAGAAGATAGCCCCTTGAGAGAGTTCGAATTAAAATCAGAATTCCACTTGTCCAGCCCAATTAAATGGCCATTGACAAACCATGGTCCTCCCGAAAGGATATTCTCCATTGCATCCTTTGAGAAGAAAGAGCATAACACTCTGTCTGAACCCAGACTGGTTAAGTGAAACTTTCCAAACTTCGTACATTGACGTCTTAGTTCAGTCGCTACCAACATAATATGTAAAAGTCTCCCAACACCTTGACAACTAAGGAGAATTATAGTTTCTCAGAATTGGCTCTCACATTTGGTTCATAAGGCTTGATTGCTGATCCGTCTTCCGTCAGGAAATGACTATCCGCAGGGAGATTAACTTTGATATAAGGACGTTTTTTCCAAGGTTTCAAATTTTCTTTCTCTAGAGCGAAGAAATTGGCTTTTTCTTTAGAAATAGGTTTAGAAAGGCTTCCATCCTCTACAGGTTTTTCACAAACACCTGATTTGCATCTTTGAAATTTATCAGACGATCTAACAGCTTCAATAACTGAGATAGATTTCATGTTGGAAAATCTGTTAACAAATAGTTTTCTTCCGGATGATGAAGACCCAATTCCATGTAGGGGAGATTGCGCCGCTTCCTCTACCACAATTTGTTTGCCTTTTCCCCTAACAGGAGATAAAATAGGCAATTTATCCAGATCCAGCTCCCGGATCACCATAAATGAGTTTACAAATCCAGTCGACTTCTCTGTGTAAGCTTTGACAGTCATCGTCGGTGACAACCCCTCCACGGAGGTGCATTCCGGTCGCCGGAGATGGCCGGAGTAAGATCCACCATCCTTGACGAGAAACCCGCCAACGACCCCAAAACAGAACAAATTTGAAAAAAAATTCTGAAAATCGAGACTTTCTCACTCTACTTTCTCACTATACTTTATTGAGACATTCTCACCTTCATATATAATTTTTATTCTGAGACTTTTTATTATTTTCTTGCCAATATGAGAATGCAAGAAAACAAAATGGCAATTACCTCCTATGTTTTTCATCAACGGGTTGAAATTACAATGGATGATTTGGGGACTTTTTTACATCTTAGGATTGAAGGGGTTAGAACTCATTCAATAATATCTAAAAGTGATTATGATTGGACCATTGTTAATCCAACACTTAGGGGTATATCTTCCATCTCTCATTTACCTCTTGTTTCTTCATTGAATCAAAATGCTAAGATCATCCAGCATGTCTTAAGAACCTGTATCATTCATAAAGCAGATGATCAAATAAATATTACCCCTCTATTTTTCTTTGTATATATTATATCCAGAAAAATACTCCTATTCATGAAACCTAGTTGATTATGGACTACATCAATAATTTGTTTGACATTAGACTCCTTGCAACCATAAGGAAGAATAATGTAGCTCAAGGACACCTCATTGCTTACATTCTTGAAAATAAATACAACCTCATTCATCATGAACCCCAAATAATCTATAAGAATTTGATGAAGGAGGACCCGCACCTCGACCTGCTTCTGCTCCTGGACATGATATACAGTTTTATCAAGACATGATACAGAGATTTGATCGTTTCAAATCTAATATAGATCAACATTTTGATCAAATTTAGACACATTTGGATCAATAGGATTATAGATATAATAAGAAATGGGCTGGATTAGAGGAAAATTTAATTTGCTCAATACTCAAGTAGCTACCATCAATAGATACTTCATACAATTCAGTCCTCCACAACCTCCTCAAGATCAAAGCCCTTCAAATTATTAGTTTAGTTGCAATTTGTTGTATGTTTTATTTTTAAATTTTATGATTGTATTTTTAATTGCTATCAATTATTGCCTCGCTTTTTAGTTGGTTTGGTTTTTGGAGTGTGTTGTATTTTCTTTATATTTTTAGTTCATACTATAAAAAAAAAATTGTGGTTTAGTTATTATTGAGTTTTTATTTATTTTCTTCTAGAATTGTCAATTAATTAGATAATACTAGCTATAAAATATGCTTTTAAAGAATTGCAATTTTATAGTTTTTGCATCACAAACTTATTTCCTTCGTAAATCTTTTTCTTAACTCTCACTTTAAATTAAATTATAATGAGATCAAAAAAAGAAGATCTTTTTGATGTTCTAAAAAGACATTTGTCCCATAATTATAATTCTTACAAAAATATAACATTCTTTTCTTTTATTTTCTTATTTAATGTCTTATTTATTGTTATCTATAGGTTTTTGCTTTGTGATATATTTTCCCTATAAGAGAATTTTTTTACTTTTATTTGGAAAATACTCACAAAAGCTAAGATTTACTTATTTTGTTTAAGGAAAGAACAAAATGTAACACGATGCACAAAAAGTGACAATTTTAAAAAAGACACAAAATGAGCGCAACCTAAAAATAGGCGCAATGATCACCAAATAAAATTCATACTCAAAAGATGCTCCATGATTGCCAAAATTGAAAATATGCATAAAATAATCTCACACTAGATTTTGTTATTTTCTTTATATCACTAATTCTTAGAAAATCTATACATTTAATTGAATTTGAATCTATGTGATTTTTGTTTAATTTTTGTCATAACTATTCTTTTTGAGATTTCTGCTCTCTAGAACAAACATTGAATTTGATCAACTATTCTTATCTTTTTTATTTTTTGTTTTAAAATATGAGTTTAAAAAGAGTTTTTTCTTCAGGAATTTAATCTTGTCTTGCAAATTTTTAAATTTATGTTCCTTATCCGCCTTTTTATCCGTCAATACTAGCTTTCATGTTCAGAGGATTTTTTATTTTCTATCCTATTTTTATTGATGTCAAAACGGAGATGTTATTGTTTGTTTGAAGCCTTTTGGTTTGTATTTTTGTGTTTTTGTTTTGATTTTAAGTTTTTGATTCTTAGTTCTATGTCGAAATGCTCTTAGGGGGAGGTTATTTTGTGGTTATATTTATTCGTTTTTTTTATTATGTTTATTTTAAGTTTTATTGAGATTAGTGTCATTTTTTATATAAATTTGTGATTGGTGTTTATATTATTTTTTTGTGTTGCTTTACTTTATAGTTTATTTTGTTTTTGTTTATAGAAATCAAAATTAAAAACATAATAAGAGGGAAAAAATTTTATTTATCATCATGACTTTAAGTTTTTTATTTGTTTAGGGGGAGTTTAGGAGAGCAAGAACTTTAATTTATTTCTCAAACAAAAATTATTTTTTCCATCATAAAAAAGGAGAAGATTGTTGTGAATTATTAATCAAAATTGAGATTGTGATTTTTTATCATAAAAATTATTATTTTTATGATTTTATCATTTTTCTCGTAACATATATTTGATATTTCTAATTGTTTCTGTGCGTACTAATATTCCAGGAAAGTCATATATTACTCTATATTGCTGAAGACTTCAAGACAATGTAGAATAAGATTTCATGTAAAAGATATATATATATATATATATATATATATATATATATATATATATATATATATATATATATATATATATATATATATATATATTATGAGTTTAAGTAAGTGTAATTATAATTGGGTAACCATACACACACATAGGTGTAATGCATAAAATTCTTAAAACTAATTATACTGTACGATATATAAACGCATTGTACGATTTGAATTAGTTAACGCATTGTACGATTGATATATAAACACACTGTACAATTTGAATTAGTATTTCTTCAAAATTTGGTTTTTCAAACCATGGCTTAATTTTTAACTGATCGTACTATATGATAGCTAGTCATACAAACGACTAACAAAGTATGAAATTCAAGTTGTACTAGATCGCACCAGATAAACACAATTATTTTTAACTATTCGTATAGTACGATATTAATTCATACAAAAGACTGACAATGTGCGAAATCAGATTCGTACCAAATTGTTTCATATAAACTTCTTCATTTTTGAATTATCTGTATTGTACAATGTCAAGTCATACAGACGACCAACATTGTATGAAATCAGATTCGTAAGAGATCGTATAATACAAATTTTATCATTTTTAAATTGTTCATAGTGTACGATGTCAAGTAATACAAATGACCAACTATGAAATCAAATTTGTACCAGATCATATCATAAGAACTTGTTCATTTTTGAACTATTTATATTGTACGATCCAAACTCGTACAAATGACCCATAATGTATGAAACTAAATTTGTCCCAGCTTGTACATAAATGAAGCCATGGTTTTTGAACTATTTGTATCAGATGATCTATGATCGTATAATACAAACCTTGGACGATTCTTTTGAAATTTTTAATTTTAAACAATTTTTCATGTGTGTTTATAAATAAGGGCCTAAAACTGTCATTCCTATCCTTTGCATCAAATTTTCTCTTAAGAGTGATTATTAAGAGTGTGTTTGAGAGAGAATTTGATATTAGAGAGTGAGAGATCCAGTAAGAGAGAATTGTGAGGGATTCACAAGGTTGCCTAAAGTGAGGATCTCTTTGTTCTTCTTTTAATTTCTTCTCAACTTGTTTGAAGTCTCTTTAGAGAAGATCTTCAAGACTGGATCAAGGATCACTTGCCTTCACCAGGAGGGTGAAAAAATACTTTGACAGTTCTCTTCCTTCACCAGGAGGGTGAAAAAGGATGCTTAGTTCTCTGCCTTCACCAGTTGAGTGTAAAAGGACGTGCAGGTACTCTGCCTTCACCAGGTGGGTGAAAAAGGATGAGAAGGTGCACTGCCATAACTTGGAGAGTGTAAATGGTGATGGTTCTTTGCCACATTGGGTTGGTAGAAGAGAGTTTGTAAGGGCTTCTCCACCTTGCTATGGGAGAAAAATGAGAGTCACTTTTGATTAGTGTAATACCTAGAGAAGGGGTCTCCAAGGAGTGGATGTAGATCTTGTTGGACCAAATCACTATAAATTTTGGTGTTCTTCTATTACTTTTTTTTCTGCACTTTATTTTACAATTTTTATATTTGTGGTTGAAATATTATCTGTGAAAATCATTTCTATAAAAAATTGCATAATTCAAAATTAGTGTTTTTTAATCTTCAAAAAATATTTTAAAAAAGGAGAAAAAGGTTCTCCAAAATCCAAGAATATTTTTTATAATCAATTCACCCCCCCCCCCCCCCCCCCCCACTTGGTTAGCCTTGAGATAGTTTTATAGGTGTAACAACCAACATGAAATTTTAGAAATGCGTTGGCTTATAAGATTCTTACTAAGTATTTCATACAATCAGATATTATCAAACTTAGAAATGATATCACTTCTTTTACCCAATTTGAAGGAGAATCAATTTATGAGAGTTGAGAGAAATTTAAGAAAATGCTTAGGAAATGCCCTCACCATGCTATATATAAATTATTGATTATTCAAACATTTTATAATAGATTAGTAGGGTCTCTTAAAATAATCATAGAAGCTGTAGTTAGAGAATTATTAATATCTAAACCATTTGAGGAAGCATATGCATTAAAAGAAGAAATGTCAATTAATAATTTTCAGTAGCTCGTTGATTATGTAGATCCTAAGAGAATATAAGGAATTGATGAATATGATGTTTTATCAACTTTGACAACACAAGTTATAATACTTTCTAGGAAGTTAAGTAGGAGTAAATTTTGGATTAGGAATTTAATCATCTATGAAATTGGATGATCAAAATTTAATTAAAATAGTAATGTACAAGGGTTTGAAAATAATAATTTGATTGGAAGACAAGACAAACCCTATTCTAATACATATAATCTAGGTTAGAGGAACCATCCTAATTTTAATTGGTTAAATAATATTGCTATTAATAATCAATAGATTTGTAGTCAAAATAATCAATGAATAAATTGGAACAATCCTCAACAACATAGGATGAAAAAAAAAACCCTATATCATAGTTCAAATGAACACTTTTTTTATAATTCATTGATTAAAAAAATTAATAATTAACTTACATAAATCATTTAAATTGTTAACTTAATTTGAATTTATAAATTATGCATTTATATATTATCCTTTGAATTAAAGATGAATAATTAAGGTTAAAGAATAGATATGTGTAATTAAAAATTAAAAATTATAGCAACCTAAATTTGATCAGCCTTAATTAATGATGTTATTAAAAACATTAGTGTGATCAGAGTTAAATTGAAGGTTATAAAGGGTAGGAATAAAAAAGTTTCCTAAATATTACAGTTGTCAGATCATATTTTAGAAATTCATAATGTATTCAACGTGTTACTTTTGAGAAAATTGATATATGATTTTGAAAATAGGATATTGGAAAAAACAACAAGTTACATTTAAATCTGAGCTATAGGGAAGAACCATAAATGATTTTAGCATATGATGTTATAAAGCTAAGGGGTAAACATATTCCTACGCTTAATGTTTAGTGGAAGAATAGGGCTAAAAGATAAGCTATTTGAAAAAAAAAAAAAAAGGTTTTAAGATGTGACATCTGCATTCTAATTGTTTTTTGTTATTTGAGATCTGAGTTTGAAATGTATAGGAAGACATTTTTCTGACGAGAGTTGTGACACATGCAGGTTCAACATCTAGATTGACCTATTCTAAACCAATTAGAAAAGCAGCAAGAAAAGAATTAATGGAGAAAGAAGAAAAAATTTTAGTCACTTTGGGTATTTTTCAATCATCGGCTCAATTCAAAAAGTTTTCTAAATTAGGGAAAGTAACATTATGTCTACCTCAATTTTAAAAAATACAAATTTTTTATCTAATTTTTATTTCAAAATTTTGTTTTGTTCAAAAAATGCGGATAATTTTGCACTAATTAACTTTCACCACATTACTTTTTATATATTATACGGATCATGATTATAAATATTTTAAAAATGTTTTAAAAAATTTTATCACATCTATTTGAATATGTGCAATTTTAATTAAGTAAAAAATAAATGGTCACCAAAAAATAAGATAGAAGTACAATGAATGTATTAAAACAATATTTTACATAATCCTTCATAATTTGGTTTTGTTCAACACTGTAAAAATTTGCTCAATATGAAGTTCAGTTGCCTATCATTATAGAACTTTGTGTAATTCCGACATATGCTAAATTTTATTTTAACAGTTACAATGTGATGAAATATATACTTATGTGATGAGATATATGCTTATATGACTGAAAAACATGCGTTAAGAACCATAAGGGACTATAATTCTTTGAGATTATGTCTATGTCAGGGATTATACTGGTGCCTATAAGGAATATTTTAGTGCTGTAAAGCCATATTTTGGTGGTTATAAGCTATATTATGGTGCATACATGTATATTTTAAGCACAAAAGGGAGATATAAGATGCCAGAATCATTTGAGATTCTATCTAAGACTGTGATATAAAATATGAACTAATTTGTCATATAAATTGTTCAATGATTTATTTGTTTGGTATTGTTATTTAAATAAATTGAATAATTGATATAATTTTATTAACTTTCTAAATAGAAATAGTGATTTATTTGATTACCTTTCAAAGCATTTAAATATTTAGCAAAATGTTTAATAAAAAAATAAAAAATTTTGATTGGCTTATGTGGCTTGCTGAGCTGCGGTAACTCACTATAATTTGCTTGTAATTTTTGGGATATGAGAAAGGGAATAAGATTGTTTATTAGTAGTTTAAGACCATATATGAGATTATAGGTATTTTTTAAAAAATAGTTATAACGAATTTATTATTTAGTTCAACAACTTCTACATGTAGCTATGTATTATAATGTAGATATACATTTTAATGAAATGAAATAAACCTAGTGGATGAGTTTATTTTTAATACTCAAATGTTTTAGTAGCTCTATATTCCATTATTTAGATTGAAATAAAATTTGAAAGAAAATTTAAAACATTCCAAAACTAGATCTTAGGAATAGACTATCACAGCTCAATATAATGAGACCTATCCCGATCAAGTTGGGGTGTGATAGAAGGATTGTTTAACTTCTGCTCTTATTTAGACTCTTCCATTTGGTACATAAATATTTCAAGTATTTAGTGACGTTTCATTGTGATATTTAGGGTGAGTTTTAATGTAGCATGATAGATTTATAACTTATGTTTCCAAACAGTTGAAGTCATATGAGAGAAATTATCTGACATATAACCCAGAGTTTGCTGATGTTGTATTTTCTTTAATGATTTGGCGGTATTATTTATATGGTGTCATGTGTGAGATTTTTACTAACTATTATAATATGAAGTAGATATTTACTCAGAAGGGTCTAAACCTAAGGCAAAAAAGATAGCTTGAGTTATCAAAGATTATGATATAACTATTCAACATCACTATAGTAAAACTGATGTGGTGTTATACACTCTGAGTAAGAAGTCTTCTAGATTATCATGTATATAGCTCACTTTTAATGAGTATACATGATATGGAGATATTACAGTTGGAGGTGATTTATTCTACTAATAGGGATTGATGATCATTTACATTCAACATAAGAAAAGATTCAGTAATCTTAGAAGTCAAATGTATAGTATCAGAAGTTGATTGATCAAATTATATATATTAAGAAAAATGAACTACAAGTTTTTAATTATGGTACTATTTTTTGTAAGGATAGACTATGTGTTTCTATTTTTGGAGATTTAAGGTGAAAGGTAATAAAAAAAAAGGTGAGAGGTAATAAATGAGGCTTACTATTCATGTTATAGTATTCATCCAAGAAATCAAGATGTATGGAGATTTGAATTGTATATTTTGGTGGCCTGGATTGAAGAATGATATAGCAAAGTTTGTTTCAAAGTATGATGTCTGTCAATTAGTGAAAGCAGAGCATTAGTGATCAGGTGGTCTTATGCAGTTGTTACCTATTCCATAGTGGAAATGGGAAGAGGTGATAATATATTTTTCTACATGTTTTCCTAGATCGAGGAAGGGGCATGATGCTATCTGGGTTGTTGATCGACTGACAAAGTCTGGTAATTTTATTCCAATCCGATAGACTGGTCAAGTATATCACAGATATATGTCAAAGATATTATCAGATTATATGGTATGCCGAAGGTGATTATATCTAGTTGTATCTAGATTATGGAGAGGTATTCAACAGGGACTAAATATGAAGTTGTACTTTAGTATGGGTTTTGAATCGAAGATAAACTAATAGTATAAAAAGACTATTCAAGTACTGGAGGATTTTCCACTTAAATTGTTTTAATGCTTTTATTTCTATTAATTCTTTATTTAACTATTGGTTTGTTAATTCCAAAGGTCATATTAGAAATGTCATTCCTTCCTTTATCCTTTAGTATTTATGGTTGGATAGGAATAATTCTCATTTCATTGGTGTGGTTATGAATCACCATAGAATTATTCAAAATATTAAAGATAAGGTCTTAGCTCTTTACTCTACTAAGTTACTTTCTATTAAAAATTTCAAAAACTATTTCCCTACTGTGTTTGACTTAGGAATTAAGTTGGAGATTGATATTATTCATAAAGTTCCTAGGTGTATTTTTTGGATGAAGCCTCCTATCAACTTTCTTAAGTTAAATGTGGATGGTGTTAGCATGAATTCTATTGCATGCTATGATGGTTTCATCAGAGAATATAATGGTAATTACATTTTGGGTTTTGCTGATCCTTTATAAAATTTTGATGTCAATTTTTCTACCACCTATGCTATTCTTCGTGGTTTAAGACTTTGTTTCTCTCTTGATTACATTAATATTATGGTGGAAGTTGGTTCTACGTACTGCTATCAGTCGTTTACCTTGAGGGATGATATTGTTTGTTCTTCTGCTTTATTTTACATTAGGAGGGATATTAAGAATTTGTTGAGCCTTTTAAACCGCTCTTTTATGTTGTTCTTGCAGAGGGTATTGCTTGTGCTCACTCGATTGCAAGGTGGGGCAGTGGTTTGGATTCCATGGCAAATTTCTTGATTTCTAATCTTCCTCTTCATGTGAAAGGCCTTTTAACATTGGATAAGATTAAGGCCTTTTAACATTGGATAAGATTGGTTTACCACATGTTAATTTTGAATGTTGATGTGGGTGTTGGTTTTTGGTTGGTTTCTTGGCTGTGCTTTTTGCAGCTCAACCGTTTATGTTGCCTGGATTGTTGGATTGCCTTTCACTGGTGGTTGGGCTTAATGCTTCTTCCTTGGAGTATTTTGTTGCTGCTTCGTCCAAGCTGGAGTGTTTTAAGTTTGGGTGTGGTTCCTTTTGTTGTCATGTTGTTGGCGTGTCTTTTTGTCTCTTTGAGGCCTACTGTATGTCGGTTTCTTGGATCAATAAGTTGTCTAATATAGGGATTTTCATTTTTTCCTGGGGTGATTTTTGTTGTGGCTCATCATCTCGTTTGGGTCTGGTTGAGTGCTATTCTCAAGGACTATTGTGGGTTTTATTAGGATCTTTTGAGCTAGGCGGTTGGTGTTCTCAGGTTTTTCTGGATCCTAGTTTTCCTTCTCACTTTCAATGATCTTAATTATAGCAAGGGCTATCTGGTGTCCTCTAGTGGGTTGGGGGTTCTAGATTTGGATGCTTATTTCTCGTCTGCTTTGCAGAGGATTAGTGATATGATTCTTATGTCTTATTACATGTATCTGAGTTGGTGGATTTTGGGTTTGTACCCCCTTTGTGAGGGTTGCTTACCATTTGGTCGTTATTGGTATTTTTATAGGTGTTTTCATCCTAATTTCTATTATTACTTTTATTTTTCATGCTTTTCTAGGTATTATTGCTTTTTGCAGAATGTCCTTGGTGCAGATGATCGTGGTGATGATTTATTTATGGGGATATTGGAGCTGATTGCTGTTTTTTATAACTCTCTATTTTTTGGGTGCTCTCTCTTATGCATCGTAGAATGTACCTATATTTTTTATTCTTTTGCATCATAGGGAACTCGAGCTATTTAGATTTTTTGCTTTTATTTTTATAGCTCTTCTAAGTAGTAGTGAGCTTGAGTTCTCTTTAAAGACTGTAATTGCTTTTTGAATGAGCGCGTAGGCTCCGCCGTGAGTTTCCCTTAAAAAAAAAAGCACTGGAGGATATTCTGAGATTGTCCTAGCTTTTAGGGATAGTCAAGAAGATCATATTCCATCGATGGAGTTTGCATATAATAATATTTATATATCGAGCAGTGGCATGGCTCCTTACGAAGCTCTATACAATAGGAAGTACAGTACTCCTTTGACTTTGACAGAGGTAAGAAATAAATAAGTGATAAGGTCAGCCTTTGTGGGTGATACTACAATAAAGATCCATTTGATCAGAGAAAGATTAAAATTTGCATAGGATAGGCACAAGAAGCATTATTAACAGAAACACAAGTTCGGTGAGTTTCAAATTGGCGACTTTATTTATGTCAATATCAGCCTTATGAAAAGTATCAACAGATTTGGGATAATTAATAAGCTAAGTCCAAAGTTCATTGGATCTTTTGAGATTATTGAAATGATTGATAGTTCTACTTAAATGTTATTCTTACATGATCAAATGTCTGATACGCACATTGTGTTTAATGTATCTTCTTTTGAGAGAGTGAATATCTTATTCTAGGAAGAGATTATCTGCTGATGATGTTAAGTTTCATCTGACTCTACATAATAGAGTAGAACCTAATAAGATATTGGCATATGATGTGAGCAAATTGAAGAGAAAATAGATTCCTATGATCAAGCTGTAGTGGAAACACATGTCAACCATATAGGCTACTAAAGAGAAGGAATCTGAGATGAGTCAGACGTGTCTAAGTTTATTCTAGTTTGAAAATGTTCAGGACATAATTTTTTCATGGTGAGTTGATTATGAAAATCCTTAATTTTTTAAGAATTGTTTTGTACCAAGAACAATTAAAAAATTATTTCAGGAGACCTTATCATTCCAAATCACAAACCATCTTTACCATAACATCTATATTATTGTGTTTTAGCTTCACTGTTTTTTTCATAAGTTTTGGGCTTAGATGAAATTCCTTAAAAAAAATATCCTTTTTAGTATTTTTTTCTAATAGTATCAGAAGATACTTATTGTCCTTTTTAGTAGAAATGAAGAATTTGGTACTGTTAGGTAACCATTTTGTAAATCGATTTTACTAGAGTATTTTGGAAATATTTAGTTAGTTTATTAATATTTTTCTATAAATTTTGGATTCCTAATTTAAAGATATAAAATTATTTATCTAAATTTTCAGCTAAAAATTAAATAATTAACTAATATCTTTTAATATTTTATTATAATATAATATTCCACTTAAAACCTTTTAAAAAAATCATTTCCCTATTCATCTTCAACTAACAGAGAAGGGAAAGGAGGAATTAAGGGAAAAAAGATGGGAGAAAATAAAAATCCAATTTTGGGTGACATCAAGCCCTTTTTGTCCATCCACCCAGTTGAAAAACTTGTTCGTTTCGAAGTAGGCCACATTAAGCATATGTCAAATTTCAAAAATATAAAATTTTTTATCTAATTTTCAAATTAAATTTTATTTTCATTAGGTAAAAATACGAATAAATTTACACCAATAAAACTTTCATTGTATAACTTTTTATATGCTATAAGGATTGCAATTAAGAATGTTTAAGTATTTTCTGAAAATTTTATAATGAATGTTTTAAAATTTGTGGAGTTTATATTGAATAAAAAATAATCTAGATATTGAAAAATAGTGATGTATTATTATAAAAGTCTTAAAATATTATTTTACAGATTCCATACTAATTTAATTATTTTATGAAAAAAATGCATTTTTACCTATTAGGATTTTTTGTTGCTTACCATTAAAAAAATTGTGTAATTTTGACACATGCTCAATTATGCTTTAATTGCTATAATATAATGAAAAAAAATGCATATATTATTAAATATTTTCTTCCAGAAGTTATAAGGGGTTAGAATTCTTCAAGAATTTATTTGGGTCAAAGAATATTCTGATGTCTATAAGTCATGTTCTAATATTATAAACACAAAATGGGGTCATAAGAGACTAAAATCCTTCAAGATGTTATCTCGGTGCGGGGAATGTGATATGAACTGATCTATGATTTGAATTACAATTTATTCATCTGCTAACTATTTTTTTTAAATAATTGGATAGCTATTATTCTCGCATTATATTTGTGAGTATAGTAATTTATTAGATTGCATTTAACTAATTTTAAATATACAGCAAAATATTTAAAAAAATTAAAAAATTTAGATCGATTTGTGTGGCTTGTTGAATTATAATAACTTATACTGATTTTGCTTCTAGTTTTTAGGCTTTGAGAAATGGAAGAAGCTTGTGGATTAGAACACCAAACCCACACATCAATAGCACTCTTATCTGAGTTCTATGACTTATATCACGAACACTTACCGAATAGTCTTGAATATATGAGGGACAACATGCTATTGACTTAATCCTAGGTTCACAACTATGAAAGTCTTCTCATTATAAAATTAACCCTACTAAACATGTTGAACTCAAATGACAAGTGGATGAATTACTAAAGAAAATGGTTCATTCAAGAAAGCCTTAGCCCTTGCACAGTTATAGTACTATTTAACATATAAAAAAAATGGTACCTAGAGAATGTACGTTGTTGGTAAATCAATCAATAAGATTACAATTAAATGTTGGTTTTACATCCCCAGGTTGAAAGATATGTCAGATCTTATAAGAAATGCTCCTCATTTGTTCAAGATCGTTCTCAAAAGTGAGTATTATCATATTAATATTAGAGTATAGGATGAATAAAAGACTACTTTTAAAACCCCTAATGGATTGTATTAGTGCTAGTTATGCCTTTGAATTATTAAATGCACCTAGCATCTTAATGAGATTGATGAGTACAATCCTAATGCCTTAACAAAGGAAAATTCCTAACAATCTATTTCAATAATATTTTAATTTTTTTCCTTAATAAGAAATGCACCTCGACCACTTAAGGCTCATCCTGATTAAACTCAAAGAAGCAAAGATTTATATAACTCTAAAGAAATGCTTCTTTTTCCAACCTAAAGTCGCTTTTTCAATATTCATTATTATCGTTGATGGCTTGAAGGAAGACCTTGCCAACATTAAATACATTCTTGACTTGCTACTTCCTAAGAGCTTTATAGATGTTTGTAGTTTTCATGCTTATCCATTTTCAATATAAAGCTTATCCAAAATATTAGCATGATAATAGCTCTAAAAGCTACATTTTCGAGAAATATAAGTTTGTTTGGACTAGTTTTACACAAAAAGTTATGAAACAAATCGAAATCCTCGTGACATTCTCTCTTGTCCTTAAGTTTCTTAACTTCCACAAGATATTTTAGGACACATGTGATGCCTTCTTTTACTAAGAAAATGCAGCGAATTACATTAAGAAATAAAAAGGAAAAACAAACCACAAACTAAGAACATCAAATTCCTCCTTTAATAAATACATAAATAAAGGAGGAACCTTATTCAAACTAATTTTATTCCAAATAAATAAGCTAAGAAGAGCATAGTAGCACATAAGTTTGCTAACTTATTGCATCTTCTATCTATACAATGGAAAATTACATTATCAAAATTATTAATAAAATGATAAGCTTCAAAGAACGAATTACCACTTGACTTTGCCTCTTGAAGAAACTTGATGATATTAGCATTGTTCCCTTCTATGATAATTCTCTTATATTTATACATTCAATCTTTGATCACTTTCTTGATAGCATGTGTAGCAAATAACTCCAAAGAAGAAACATCCCAATAAATATCAGATTTTCCAAATGCCAATAGAAATCTACCTTTGTAATCACGAAATACACCTCCTATTCCATCTTTGTAAGAAGGAAGTTATGAAGTATCTACATTAACCTTGATCCAATCAGGTGGAGGGTGCCAATGCAAATCACATAGCCTAGACAACTGATTAACACCCCATATGCCTGATTCCTACTAACACCGTGAGCAGACATTGAAGCATAGCTGAAGGCATTTGCAGTAATTGCCAATGAAATATCTTCAAATCCTTTATGAATCAATTTGTTTCTAGATTTCCAAGAGAAGAAAACTGTGTTATAATATAAGCTTTCTATGAATTAATTCTGTTTAGATAACCAACTGCAACATTCAAGATGAGAAGTGAAAACTGGAATGTGATATCCCCATTTGATTAAGTACTGAATTGTATCCAGTAATTTCCTGCATTAAACCACAACATGCTCTATATTTTCTTCTTCATTGCAATTCTTAGGACAACCAATATCCCTATGTAATCTTTTGTACGCAAGAAAATGAAAAGTAGGCAAAGCATTATGATAAATCCTCCACCAAAGAACTTCCACCCATGGCATCAATTTGATTTTTCTAATCCAGTTCCAAAACTGAACAGGAGTCGAATGCTAAACCAAGGCATCAAACACAAGGGAAGATATTGACTTCCCAGATTTTTGCCAAATCAATTCCAATCTATCTTTCTCCATTTCAGGTTGGATTTTTATTTGGCAAATGAGGTTAGCAAGTTTTGATCCCATAAATTCATTAATTTTTTCCACATTCCAGCCACCAATTACAATGAAATTTTCTATCGAACAATCACTAAGCTCATGTGAGATAAAGGTAGGCCATTTGCTAAGACTTTTGTCCAAAATCCAAATGTCATTTAGTACATCAATAGACTTCCCATTTGCAATTGTCCACCTCAAGATTCTCTTTAAGGAATTACCTCCTTCCGAGATAATTTTCCAAGCATTCGAACTAATTTTCTTCCCTGCACCCTCTCCAAACAGCTCACCATACTTTGGATAGAATACCTTGTGTAGCAATGAATCTTCTTCTTTAACATACTTCCAAGCAATCTTAGCTCTTAAAGGGATAACCTTGTTAGAACAAGAGTGAAGAGCTCTACCTCCCCATTTTAAAGGTAAGCACATTACATCCCAATTCACATAATGAATTCCATGACTTCCATTTGCTTTGTTCCAAATAAAACTTCTACAAATTTTATCCACTTCATGAAGAATGCTCTTTGGAATCAATGAATTGGTGCATTGAAAAATAGTATAAGAAAGAAAAAATAGATTTTACAAGCATAATTTTTCAGGCCAAAGAAATCATCTTTTCTCCCCAAATATTAATCATCTTCAATGCTTTTTCAATAATAAAGTGGAAATCATTTCCAACCAATCTTCTAAGAGCTAATTTCACTCCAAGATAATTCAGCTCTTTAACATTTGTGAACTTCAAAATCCGGGAGACGGCTTTTTTATTCCTTATATTTACAACTTTGCTAAAGAGTTGACAAGATTTGTTAGCATTTATTTTTTGACCAGTCCACTCACAAAATTTTCCCAAAATTACCTTTATCTCCTTAATACTTTGCAACTTTGCGTCAGAAAAAAATAATTACATCATCTGCATACAACATGTGAAAAATCCTTGGCCCTGTTGAACTCACCCGAATTCCAGTAGAATCCTCTTTTTCCATAAAAGCATTAGTTAATAACTGAGAGTAAAGAATGACTAAATAAGGAGACAAGGGACAACCTTGTCGGAATCCACTTCTAGCTTTGATCCAACATGAAGAATTTCCATTAATCAAAATAGAAAATTTTGGATCTTGAACACACTCCAAAATAAGGCTTGAAAATTTAGATGGAAATCCAAAATAATCCAATGCTTTTTAAGAGCCGGCCATCTCATAGAATGATATGTCTGCTCCATGTCAATTTTAAGAGAAACAAGACCTTTTGAGGATTTAGAGTACCTGAATTTGTGTATAATCTCTTGAGCTACCAGAACATGATCCGTCAATGATCTCGCTTTCAAAAAAGTCACCTGCTCTTTAGAAATTAATTTAGGAATAATAGATGTCATCATGTTCATTAGCACCTTAGCCACCACCTTATAAACAATATTACACAAAATGATTGGCCTAAAATTGTTGGGAACCAACGGGTTGCTAACCTTGGGGATAAGAACAATAAGTGTCTCTTTCCATCTTGGACCCATCTCTGATGTCTCAAAGAAATAATTAACAGCATTCAAGAAATCTTTTCTAATGATCTCCCAATATGCTTTAATAAAAGAATAAGTGATACCATTGTTAACTGGAGCAATGTAATTACCACTTTGTTTGATTACTTCTTCAACTTCTTCAATGGAGAAAGCTTTGTTTAAAAAATTTGCGTCATCATCATTTAAACAAATCAACGGTTTTGGATAGCCTTCAAGGTTGTAATTTCTGTTTTTCCAATTGTCTTGAAAAAACCGAACCATTACTTCCTCAATTTTATGTTGATCTTCCACCATAACTCCATTTTCATCCTTGATTTTAACAATGAAATTTGAATTCTGTCTAGTTGAAGCATAAGACTGGAAAAAAATTGTATTGTAATCACCCTTCAAAATTCACTTGACTTTAGACTTTTGTCTCCACCATGTATCCAGTCGAGCTAGAGTTGAATTGAATTCACCCAACTTTACCTTAAGAAACCAGTATTCCTCCTCTGAGAGCCCACACTCACTAGCTTCTTTAGTTTGTATCTCCTCAATTTCCTTCAACAAGGATTCCTTTAACAGAAATAGGCTTCTTTGTTTAGCTTTGCTCCAATAAAATAATCCCTTCAAGGATTTTTCCAATTTGGAGTTCAAAATATTAAACATGCTGCCCACAATTTTTTTCACCCAAATTCCCCTTACAACAGTAGCTAAAGCTTTATTGGCAGCCCAGCTATCTTCAAATCTGATCACTTTTTTGATCGAAGGCTGAAATTCCAAGATATTTAAGAGAATCGGACAATGGTCAGAAGATAACGAGGCAAATGCTTAACCATCAATCTATGTGAAGAATTAAGAGCGGACAAATTCATAAAACATCTATCCAATCTTTCAAGAATCTGGTTAGCCACTGATTTGTTGTTACACCAAGTAAATCTTGGACCAACAAACCCAACATCATCCAAATCATTGTAATTCCGATATAGGAACACTTTGTTCTTCTCCCTTGGATTGATCGTGATGTCCAGTAGATAAATCAGTATCATCTTGGATTGAATGGCCTACTTCTCCCAAAGTATTGAAACAAGTTTTAGCTTGTAATCGTATAGAAACAGCTTTCACTATTTCTGAATTTTTTCTCACAAACATTCCAATAGAATGTTGGTTCCCTCTTTTAAAAACTTGATTTATATTTCTTCTTCTTCCATAATTGACATTGACCCATGGACCATACCCCTCTTTGACATCAAAAGAAATGTCAACTACTGAATTATCATTATTTTTAGAATAATCAACCTCCATTTGCTTTGAAGAACAATCCACTTCATTTGAAGCATGTTTGTTGTTGACCAAGCAATCCTTTTTGAGGTGACTAATCTTGCCACATTCAAAGCAAAAATTTGGTATCCTCTCATATTCAATTTCTGATAAAACTTGTCAGAACTTCCTTCCACCCAAACACTAAGAGGAAGTTGTTCATCAAGCTTGATGCGTACACAGACCCTTCCAAACTCCCTCCTTCACCACTGAAACATGTTTCCATCAATCAAACATGATTTCCCAACCATAGAAGCTATTATGCAAATGTTTAATTCATCCCAGCACTGTAATGGAAGGTTTGGCATCCTGATCCATACAGGAGCTATCAACCCTTTTAAGGACGTAGGAGAGAATTTTGGCGTCCATCTGTCAATCCCAATGATCTGTCCATTAACAAACCATGGGCCATTAGAGAAGATAGCTTCTAATGGCTCTTGATCATAGAATGAACACAAAGCTCAATCCACCCCCATCATTGAGAGATGAAATTTACCATAAGGAGCCCACTGCCTCCTCAGCTCGGCACTAATTACTGGAAAATGAATATTTCCTCCAAATACCTTTATCACTAGAGAATTCTAAAGCTTTTTGGAGTTTTCCAATTCATTTTGCAAACAAAGCTTTACAGTTTTGCCATCATCCGACAAACAATCTCCAAGCTCAAGATTAACAACCTTTATATTTTCCTTTCTGCTCCAAGCATTTGATTGAGCATTATTGCTCGATCTTGAAGGGACATTAGCAAGTCCTTCCACACACCGTCCCAATTCCCCTGAAATACAATTTCGAACTTTCATCATATCCAAATATGAAGCTTCCATCATATTTTTATTACTTTCAGCCACTACAACAGATGTTGGAATCACATTAAACTTCTCCTTCTGAATGCTACCTGCAGACGGCGCACCTCCAGGCTTAGCAACTACAGTTTTGAATCCCTCCTTGACTTCACCTCCAGGTGATTCACAAAGCACATTCCTCTGAGATCACATGATGAATCTTTGAAGAAGGTGAGGCTTCCACAACTCCAGATTCAGAAATTTTACCAAAATTGAAATGAATTTTTGAGTTATTTTCCATTACCACTTCCTTCCCTTTCCCAATAACTTCAACTTCATTCTTCTTAGCCAGCAACAATCCTCCTTCATTAATAATTAAAGGTTTTCCAACCTTTAGCAAATTTTTTGAATTATGAAGAAAACCAAATTTTCCGTCTCCAAAAGTCGGTGGGACAAGACGAAAACGAACGAGCCAAAGCAAAAGAAATACCTGAAGCAGATCGTCGAACATCAACTGGACCACCGGCCATCGGTGGCCGGCAACCCTCCGTCGCCATCAGAAGCAACGGGAAAACAGCGAATACAAAAGTTTGAAAATTACATAGAAAACTTCAAATTTTCTCTCTCTAGTTTCTCTCTCTAAAATTAAATCCTTCAGATAAGGAACTACAGAATTTCCCGTCATGTGTGCCTTTGGTGTTAGTATAGGAGGAGCTATTAATTAAGATAACCACCCTGTAGTTTTCTACAGTGAGAAAATAAATGAAGGTAATCAAACATACTTTACTTAGAATAGATAATTTTATGCCATTATTTATATTCAAAGGCAATGGAGACATTATTTATTGCATGGGAGTCCATCGTTAATACAGCCCATCATGCACTTTAATTATTAAATACCGAAAGAAAGTTAATTTGCAAGCATACAAAATCGATAAAATAGCTTCAGGGTTTTACTTTTGTTTTAAAACACAAGCTTGGGGTAGAAATAAACCTGCACGTGCACTTACTAGGGTAACCTTGCCAGTTTCATTATTGGAATTTGTGTCTTAAAGATGATTATCAAGTTTTTCTTGATTTTTATTTAATTTATCAAGAGCATGCTAAAAAGATTCATCATCAATCAATTTACGTGGTAATTATTCTATTAGTGATAGTTATCTTTATAAAAGGAAGAGACTATTCATTCCTAGGAATTAAATGTAGATATTTCTTATCTTAGTGATATATTCTTGAGGAAAAGTAAGACAATTTGGCAAAATGAAAATTGTATTCCTATTAATCTAGATTTTATTTGTCATCATTAAAATGAGAAGCAGAAGGAATGGTAACTCAATGTTATACAAGTAAGAAAGACGAGCAAAAAAAAAAAGGGACAATATTATGCCTTACCAACTCCATTTAGTCCTTGGGAGGGCATTTTCATGGATTTTGTATTCGGCCTTCCTATAATTCCTTGAGGTTACGGCAGTATTGTTGTGGTGGTAGATAGACACTCCAAAATGACTAATTTTTTTACTTGTTCTAAGTCAAATGATGCATCTAATATCACAAGGTTATTTTTCAAGGAAATTGTTAAGCACCATAGGCTTCCTTCTACAATTATTTCTTATAGAGATGTCAAATTTGTATCTTATTTTTGGTAAGCATTGTGAAAGTTAATGGGTATAAAACATATGTTTTCTTTACCCTTTGACCTACAATTCGATTGCCAAACTGAGATCAACAACAGATCTTTAGAAAACCGTATTAGTTGGCTAGGTAAAAGCTTAAACAATTGGGACACTCACGCACCTAAATCTGTGTTTTGCTTATAACAATTCAATTTCTAGCACTACTAACAAAACACATTTGAGGTAGTTTATGGCTGCAACCCCACGAAGTTGATTGATATTACTATCATCCCCTCACATGTATTTTTTGATTCTACATTTACATTTGCGAAGATTTTCAAAGCCATCACTAAAATATAAAAAAATAATAATAATTAGAAATCACTAATGCAAAATACATTGAAATAAAGAATAAAAATAATCCCTTCAAAAAATCCATCTGGAGATATGTCACTTTCACTCAATTTAGAAAATTACAAGCTAGAGCTAGAGCATATATGCCACTTGAGATTATTTGGAAAGTTAACATGAATGCTAATGCTATTGAATTGCTAAAATACATATTTATTAGCCCAGTTTTTAATGTGGAAGATCTTATAACACAAAATCACTCTTTATAGTTGCCAAACCAACACTCATTCTTTGAGGTGGAACACATCATCACATATGAAGTAAAATATATTGGAGATCATAGGATTCTTGATCAGAGATGGAGAGCAAGACACGCAATGAACACAACTGGCTTATCAGAGAAAATTTAGAGAAGCTAGCGCTAGAGCTTGTAGTTGACTATTTGAACTTCAACCTTTAATGAAGAGTTCTTTGGGGTCCAAGGAAATTGATGAAGAATATGGAGCAAATTAAGAGAAAGGAGGCTCAATTACAAAATCCAAGGCGAGGAGGGCTTCACTAAAGAAAGGAATCAAAGGATTATTTATATTATTATCTTTTTGTGAATGTATTGTCTCATATGTAAAAGTGTCTTCGTTAGTGTGTTTCAAACTATGTGTTGAGTTAGCCATTTTAATTCACCTAATTAAATTGATAATTTAGGGTAGAGTGGCCAATCTATGCATGAGTTATGTCTGGCAAAGTGTGCAAAGGAGGGAGGAATTGTGGTGGTTACACTAGTGGTTACCTTTCCCTTCCCTATCCTTTTAAATTTTAAAGATTTAACCTCATCTAATATCTATTAAATAATTCTAGTTAGAGGAATGAATAATCTAATGATGTTTTATAACTAAAACTAAAGGAAAAATCCTTTGGTTGGAGTTTGATGGTTTGCCAAACTAGAAAGAGTTTGGTGATCCTCTCTAAGATTACTAATTTACCTAGTAGAGTTTTATCTATGTTTTAATTGTAACAATCTTCTTTTATTTTGTGTTTTATCCGTCATCCCCCACTCCAAGAAAAATCAAACCTTGATCCTAGCAATCTAACACATACTTTTAAGGCTTTTGTGAGAAGCCACCAAACTAGATTAGAACAAACCTAATTATAAGTTTGCTGCTGACTAAATGACCTATATTCCTCTAAAAAAACACTAAAACTCCTGATCCATAATACCATAATATGCGTCTCAAATTTTGATTTTCATATACTTGTTAGGCTCTTGTTCATAAATATCCAAAGTTCTAGAAGTCTTAAGTCCAATTCAACCTATAGCCAAAGCTCAGACCAACCTTAGAAAAAAAAAAATCAAAACTCCATCAAAAGTCATCAAATTCTCTAGATCATAACTAGACATCTTCCACATCAATTGGTTTTTATTTCATGTTATTGGACTTCTAGAGAGGAAGTTATAGTGGGTAGAATCTAAGACTTCAAATTCTGGCTAGTTATTGGAATTAAGTTGGCCGACCACGAACATCTTCCCAAACCTAATTCTACTAAAAATAATACTCGGCCAAATATATCCTCACTCTCCTAGTCATCTCTAGAGAGCCCTCCATTCACCGATTTGATCATGTTAGTGATTATGTAGCCCACACCCACCATCACCAACCATCACCAAACAATAGCCAAGGAGATCCTTATTCATCATTTGAGGCATGCTTTTAAATGACTTTGCTATAATAGCATCATGATGAATTCTTTAAAATTTGTCTTTAGCCTCATGTTGGGGAAAGTCCTTTGATTCATAATATAGCATCGTGGGATTGACATAAGTCACTCGAAGATCAATGCCATTTTAGAAATGAAAAATTCCTACAAGTCTCACACAATTAAGATTATTTCAAAGGAGGTTGACATTTGAACAATTTATATCCTTCCAAATCTATATATACCATCCATGTCAACAAGCATCATTTCTTTAGCAAACTTTCCTTCAATGATTTAACTATATAACATAACCATATGTATCACTAACACCCAAATGTTGCTTCTCATACTTGTTTGATCATAACCTATAGTAGCTTACATATCCAACATTTGCCTTTTTAATCTATCCCGATTGCACTCTTGATCTAGCTGTTACTAAAACTATCTACAACACCCATGACAACTTGATGCTACAATGATCGATATCACCATAATTCCTTTGACAATGCACTTAACAAAATAATACCAATGACTCCACTTATAAGAGGGAAGGCAATTTCTTATGTTTCATTTTATCATAGTGAAAACTATCAGACTGAGCAAATTAAAAAAATTCTCTCACTTATTTTGGCTTAAGTCCAATCTAGCAACTAATAGTTTTTTGAAAAGCACAGGTTACTGATGTAATGGTAGAAAACCGCATATTGGGGAGAAATAACATATGCAATAAACATGGTATCAACATATATAGGATACATGAGATGAGTGCAAACAATCATAAAAATTTATAATCACTACTACAAAAAATCAAAATCCAAAGTATTGTCAAAGATAAATTTTTCTCATCATTACAATAAAATCTAACAATAATGGAAAAGCTATAATCACTGTAATAAAACAGTCAAATAAAAAATATTGTCAAAGATAAATGTCTCATTACTACACAATACATGACAGCTCTTTGCTACTCAATGTCATCAAATCATCATTGTCTGGTGCATGATACAAATATTTCAGTAACATTATGTTCTATAGCTGAACACCCTATGGCCATAAAACATATCCGATTTCAAGCCAGAACGATCTATCACTAATATCATATATAAGTCATAATAGAATTCTACCCATATAATTGAACAATTCATAAAACGTACTACAAATGAAGGGTAACCTGTAATTCTCCACCAGATGATAAAGCAAAGCTATGCGCATATTTGCTTTACAAATCTTGCTGAAAAGGTGGTTTTACATTTGGAAGGAAAATATAAATATTTTTTTACTTGCCACCATAAAACCTGCAGCAAAAATTCAGAACATAAACATTCATGGGTAAAGCGTCTACTGACGCATGAAACAATTGAATAAGAATTGATAGGTTGAAATCAAATCACATTTTGAGCAAGTTCAACTCAATTCAGAATAAAAACAAAATTTCACCTGACTCGAATTTAGATGAAGAAATGAAATTAATTTGAAACTCCAAACAATTTAAAAATCAATATATGTAAATCAAACTACATTTGAGTAAGGTACTATGAACATAGCTTATTTTTTATAACCCTAACTATGGTTTTAAATCTGGAGAAGCTTTTCTAGTGAAAAAAGTAAAGAACCCCAAGCTAAAAAGTTTCATTTGAACCATCCATCATTTGAATTGCAGTACTCGCATTTCTTTATGGGTTCCACGTAATATGAATAAAAACCACAAAAATGATAATGAATATATGAATAAAAGTAAATACCTCGAGGATAAAATTGGAGCCTTCCAACAAAGCAATCTTGAACTAAACCTTGAATATTTTCTCGTCCTACAGTGAAAAATCATGGGGGTAAATAAATAAAACTCAGTAATATGTTTGATCAGATTAGCAATTTGTTGAAGTTGTTTTACAGGTTGTAAGAATTAAATGTTGAACACCGATTGTGTAAAAGTAGACAAAACCAACAAAGATTGAAATAGATGGAAGAAAAACGACCAATACACAATCTGTATTAACACGAGAAGTAAGAACTTGTGGTAGCTACAAAAAAAAATCAAGAAGAATAGATGACATACCACAAGTTTAAATCTGGAAAGAAGATTTAAACAAATAGTAACATATAGTGTTGGATTTAACAAATTATTATCCTGATAATAAGGTTAAAAAAGAGTTAGAGATTTTTAATAGCACATGGACCAAAACGAAGCATGATAAAGGGGTCTTAACAGATGCAACTTATGTAAAATATTTATTGTAAGAAAAATAAGTGGCAGATGCACAACAGACTCCGTAGGACATCACGCAGCTTTGATCAAGGCAGACTAGGATTCTTCATAAGGTGATAAAAAAAAAATCTGAACACATAAAAAGTAGGATCTCCAACAACATCATGTACTCAGCATCAGTTAACAATTCAACTCATCAAATACCATGCCAGTTCACCCGTGATTTTTGGGACTTTGAGCTAGAGAAAAGAGGCAGTACATAAAATACTATCATGGTAGGTAGATGAAATTTCTATTATGATTTACACTTGCACACCAAAATTCAGCATATGATAGTTTAATTTGTATATTAGCATGTACTTTCATTTACTATGCAATTATCATCTTTATCCTTATCTCAACTATTTGAGGTGGCTAAGAGTCAACTTATACAATAATGTTATTATGAAGATAAATCACATAAAGAATATTGGATTCAAAATTTTCTTTTATGGATGATACTCAACCTTAACACCAGGTCCTTGGGGGTTAGAGATAACGAACAAGTAAAAAGCTCTAAAATCTTTGCAAATAATATCCATAGGATGAAGTCCAAAATATGCATTTTCACCCCCTCATTTATAGAGTTAAGAGAGCTATATGAAATATTACAACTTGCATAGATCGAAAAAATAGAACATGTTGCGATTAATATAGCCTGACATGGACACATATACTAGTTGGATGATGTACTCGTGGGCTTGGGTTGGCCCCTCATCTAAGGTAAGTACCTTGGGCAAGTCTACGGAACCTAGGGTGAGTCTGTGAAGATGTCCTTAGGTGCAGGAGGCGAGTCCCCGTGCAGGTAGCTATGGACTAGGGACGAGTTAAAATAGTGAAGTCATGGCTATGTGGTTTATAGGTATGTGCTTCCTATAACTTGAGTGGGGATATCTATGATAGATATAAGTCCTTGACTAAGGACAACGACTACGGGACAAATGAGTTCTCCTGTAGCTAGTGCCCCTCAGGGTGAAGGCTTGCTTGGGTGAGTCCTTTGCAAGAGCTTGCTGAGAATGAGCGTATATTCGATCCAATCCTCCCGGGGAGAGCTCCTATGTCGCGAGCTCTACTGGGATGAATTCTTGTTTTCTAATGGACTGGGGCTGACAACTGACCCAGTGACCCCTAAAGCAAGGTTATCTTCAGGCGAGCATTGCAGTGACTGTGTCCCTCTAGACACGCTCCTTGATAATAACCTATTTCGATACCAACAATTTATTTACATAGGCATGTATGAGTATGCTAGCTCCTTGAATGATGTAAAAAATGAGCCATCATTATTTCATTTATACATTCTTTATGATTGAGATTAACTCATGTCATTTTCCCATAACCCTATTGAATGATTCCTTAGGGTTGGGGATCAATTATTAGACACTAAGGTATTAACTATACGGCCTAGCTCATTATTGGACATTGAAAACACCCCAATGGAAAGCTTCCCTCAAATTTTTGTTCAAAAAATGGCAAAGTTGATAGCAGGACAAAGTTGATTTAGAATTGGCGAGTTGGGGTATAAATTGAGCACTTAAAAGTTTGGGGCTGGTCGCACCAAAAGAATCTTGGGACATTTTAATCATTTACTACATGTTACCTTTTCCCTTAAAAGTTGAGTTAAAACAATTCTTCCCAAGGGAAGATTAATGTGAGAATGTGATGGACACAATAGGGCAAAGACACATGTGATATTATTTAAAAAGATAACAGGAGTAAAAAATGAGAAATATTTGGAAGAAAAAGAAAGAGATAATTTTGCCTACTTGCATAGTTTCCCTTTGCCAGAACTTAAAATTTGGATCATCAAGTTTCAAAACCTTACATTTGAAATTTCCTCTAACTCCTAAAAAGTTCCAGATAGGCTCTTTTCAATTGCATTAACATTAACAGATATTTATGGGCATGCATAACCCCTTTTTATCACCAAAGTTTAGATATGTGGTTGTTTACTCTCCTTTTAAACTGAGGTCGCTGTCCATGCCACAAATGATGTTAAAACAAGAACTAACAACAAATATTTTTCAGTTTATAACGACCAAATCATATGATCCAAAAAATGCTAAAGATGCAATGTGTAAAAGTTTAAAAAAAACACGCAACTTACATTCTGTCTCCAGATTTGTAAGCAATTAATGAACTTGATGCAGGCGTTAAGTTGCAACGATCATATGCTAAAAAGCATGCTTTGTCCACTCCTTTCTTAGTCCTAGAGAATTCTGATTTGCTACCTGAACAGATCTTTAAACAGATAATCTGAGAAGCACCAGATGAAAGAAATCTTTTTTGACGCTCAAGGATCCCGGAAAAACATGTGGGTGGAATTTCAGCTTCCTCAATGCCCACATAGGGTACCTCTTCTCCAACTTCTGAAAAGTTTGATTTAGAATTACATATTTTTGGTGCTTGTATAGACAGACTAGGTGTCTTACTACTGTTGCTTTGAGTAGTCTCTTCCAACTGCTTGATTTGATGTGAAAAACTCGGATCATGATTTGAGGGACATCTCTTATACATTGAGTCCCTTTGTGTCTGCGTTTCAATTGTAACTTTTTCAGTGATGCTTGCCTCTGAGATTTCTTGGTTTCTGCCAGAACAGCTCAAAAAACTAAATGATTTCCTTTTCTTTTTGTAGCAAGTGGGGAGAAGCTTTATTCTTATCTCTACAGAACATCCCAATATATTCTGAAATGAACTTGCAATTGAATTCAATGCTTTCTCTGCCTTTCTAACATGATCTGGATGATTAAAATCAATAGTAGCAATTGCGAGACCTTGAAATTGAATGGTATACCAAATCAGGAAATGAAAGTTACTTCTATTATAAACTCTAACAATTATGTAGTCATAGCTCGAATAAAGTTTGAAAGATAGAAAAAATTCAGCGCATGTTCTATGAAAGCTCATTACCTCAAAGCTTGCTAATGATTAAAGATCCAACATGAAATAGGTAGTTTTATAAGTGGTTCATGAAATTTTTTTCAATAGTAATCTATATTATATTGTCATACTTGTTCCTGCACTGAAGAAAGAAAAGGTGTGCACTTGAGCTGCGCCAGGTTAGGTTTTCCTACTACCTTGAACAGGTGCATCTCTTCGCAGGTCACTATCCTCTGGCCAATGTCATCACTACAATACAGTGGTAGCAATTGGTTTGTATATATATATATATATATATATATATATATATATATATATATATATATATATATATATATATATATATATATATATTTTATATATATTCTTTCTAATTTTCCATTGCAATGAATTGATTACAACGGAGGCATTCCAAACTATCGCAAACTAGCCAATAATAAATATTAAAAAGAATTCACATGCAGAAGAGTTTAATTGCTGGATTGGCATTAACCCTAGATAGTCCACAATAGAGTTTCTCCCAGTATGGGAGGCAAAGTATAATTATTACTCTTTCAAAAAGTAGCAAAATACCATCCCTTAAAACAACTTACTTCCCATTTTGAAGCATGTAGCCAAGTCACCCACGCATAACCAAATTCACCAAAACTTTTGGTTTAGTATAATTGAGAAAAATTTTAGCAACTAAACTAGTAGCGCCCTCAACCGAAGTCACCAACTCAAAGCTGATATAATTGCCCACAAAGCCTTCCAATGTAAAATACAGATTAGTGTCCTGAAGATTGAATATGAAAAGAACAAGAAGCTTGTTATGCAGCAGTTTACAAAATTAAACCCACAATTATACGTAATAAATGTGACGATTGGGTAAAGACCAAAGAAGAACCTTCCAAAGATGGCAACATGTAAACAAGGTATATGGTTAAAGAAAGAAAGACTGTAATACAAGCTAAAGCACATATAAAGCAATCGAAGAACAGTCCAATTGCAATCGGCACAAGCAAGGTCCTCAACTAAAATGGCCCAGCCGAAGCTTCCCAGCTACAGGAATTAATAAAAAAATCCGCCACCAGTAATAGCTTTAGTATATAAATAGTTTAGTTTTATTTCAGTTCTTACCTAGTAGACATAAACCGATTCATTGTAAGCTATAAATAGGCCCATATTGTACTTATTTGAGGTAGGTAATAAGATTTTTGTTTTTCTCTTTATCTCATTTCTTCTCTAGAGTTTGCACCTACTCAAAAAATATTTCGTTACTTTTTCATCCACAAAGAAGCATAACAATTGGCGATCTTATTCTTCCACAATTAAGAATTTTGACTTGGCCGACACCCTTTGCTCCATGCAAGCCAATCAAAAGCTTCAATTTTCAGAAATCTAGAAATTGTTTGAGCAATCGGAACTGCCCTACAACAATTCCAATTATTCATCGATTTTGTAGATAAACCCCTTGAGTCCCTTTGCACAGAAGCATGCATCTTTAAAGCATATGAGCATTTCAATTTTCATAATATCTCGGATTGTCATTGTATTTGTATTGCATGTTTTCATTTGGAAGGCCTCGTAGTAATATGGTATCAATGGCTACATATGAAGGGTTAAGACCCTTTTTGGAATGAATTTATGCTATCTTTGAAAAACGTATTGGAATCTCCCCTTAAGATGATTGACATGGCAATCTTTCCAAATTGGCACAACAAACTACCTTTCTTGAATATCAAATGGCTTTCAAAAATCTTATCTTTAAAATTCCTAGTAAGTTGTGGCCTTCAGCAAAAATTGCGCTGAGAACTTTTGTTGGCAAAACCTTTAACCCTCTTGGATGCAATAGAATTGACTCATCAATATGAATCTAAATTTCAAGAATTGCTTCCCATAACCTCATCTCCTTAGAGAAATCCACAACCACCTATCAAAAACTTCAAGACTAACCCATCGACCACGCAAATAGCCTCCAGTAACTTGACTACAACTCTACCATTGTTCACCCCACCCGCCAAGGCCTCCTCCCTTCCTTTCCACAAACTTTTTCCTGCTGAAATTTAGTATTGTAGGGACAATGGATTAGGTTTTAATTGTGATGCTAAATTTGGCCCTTAACATCGCTGTCCTAATAAATTTTACATGCTCTTAGGCACAGATGAACCAGAAATTTTAAAAAAGAACACTTCCCCTATAGACCTTGATAGTAAGGATTTATCGTCTAAAATAAGTATGAATGCTCTAGGCACCAATTCAATCCGCGCCATTTCCATTTAACTAGCTGTATTAAACACTCATAAATTCATTCAAGATACTCTCATTTACTACCTCGGTATAGAACCTTAACCTACTAAACAATTAAATGTTTCTATTGGTAGTGGCAATCTCTTAAAGTGTAACTCAAAATGCTCGCAAGTCACGGTCAGCAAGCAAGTATATCAATTCCTTTTAGAAACATTGGCAAAAGTAGGATCGAGAGTCAGAGGTGGAACGGGGCTAGCTCGTGCTTGGTGGAATAAGACAGAGAGTTTTGTACTGGGGTGAAGGTTTGCAGCCCCAATCCTATCTTTAAGTAAAGTCAAAAGACAACTAAAAATTCAAAATATCCATCATGCTTATGAAAAGCTTTTTTATGAATGTCTTTTGGTGCATTCAAACTTGATGATAGCCAAAATAATGATCAAGTTTAGAAGAAAAAAAAAAGAGACATCTTGTAATTCATCTAGAAGTTTATTAATAGTTGGACTTGAAAATTTATCTTTAATTGTTAAAACATTTAGGGCACGTTGGTCGACATAAAATTGCTTAGTATCATAATGCTTTTTGACGAGGAGAACTAGACTAGAAAAGGGACCACGGCTATAACGAATTATGCTCATTTCTAACATTTATGCATCTAATTGTTCCAAGGCATCTTTTTTAAAATGAAAGATTCAATATGGGTAAATTTTTATGGGTTTGGATTAATATGATGGTCTATTAGTTGTTGTGGAGGTAAACCCTTTGGTAAAGCAAAAAGGTGTTTAAATTGCCAAAGTAAGAAATGGAATCGGGTAGCGTAGCATTGATAAGTGTTAGTTTTTCATCGAGGGATTGGATTGGAACGATGGGAGTAGGATCTATGGGTTATGTCTGGAGTGTGAAGACATGAATAGAGGAAGGATGAGAGATTAAAGCATCGAATAGGTTAAAAGAAATGGGATCAAGCTGAGGTTCACTTGTGAGAATCATATGGTGATCCTAATATGAAAATTTTATTGTAAGGTTTCGATAACTTTTGAAGAACGGAACCTAATGATTGTAACAATTGCATTTTGTGTTATCTATTTACGGTGCTAATATTATTCTTGAAATGCAATGGTTGTAAGACCCACTTTCAGACATCTTTTAAAAAAAGTTGTAAGACCTATTATTTGAGAGTAACTCCTAAGAGAAATATTAAACTCTCAAATTAAATATGAGTCAGGGAGCAGCTTAGTCTCCAGGGCTAGGTTGTAAGACCCGCTAACGGCCAAGCTTAGTCTCCAGGGCTAGGTTTTAAAATTTGACGTTATCCAAACCCTCAAATAATAACTCATGGCTGCTAATCAGATTCCCTGAAAAACTAAAGTCAATGATTGTTAGTGTTGGTAGACTAAAACCTATGGTATACCCGGGATGACAAAATCATGAGATCTTGATCGGGTTTACCTCCATTTTTCCTCACAACTGAGACTAAAATAGTTAAAAAATTATTCATCCTTAATCAAGAGTTCTCTCATGGAAAGTAAGAACCTAGATCTAACTAAACCCTAATACTACTTTCAAAGGAAACTTGGTTAACTACAATCTGACTTTAGGGGAATAAAGTCCTATTCAAGGGAAATTTTTCCTGAGCCAACATAGACAAACCGGTTTATTGTACACTATAAATAGGCCCAAGTTGTAATAATTTGAGGTAGGTAATAAGATTATTGTTTTTCTCTTTATCTTCTTTCTTCTTCTCTGGAGTTTGCACCTACTAGAAAGGTGTTCCCTTGCTTCTTGATCAACCAAGAAGCATAACAAAGTTGTTCCAACGACCACCTATTTCAAAATTCAAAAAGGAAATGCAGATCTATTGCTATATTTGTCTCTCAAGACATCATTTGCCCATATGTGAATAATTTGTTTGCACCTATGGAGGCATTTCCCAAAAATATATAGGAGCAGGTGCATACATACATGAGGACCGTGGAGATAGCCACTACTCAAAAATTTGAGGGCTTGGATAACGTCAAATTTTAAATCAATTTATTATGTGCTTACAGCAATATGGATAATAAAACCATGATTCAGTATTGTCGATTGTAATTCAAAAGGGTCTGAGGATTCATTATTATCTTTAAACAAAATAAAATTAGCCAAAAAAGCCCTTGTGTTTACCTTCACAGAAATGTAAAGCTGATAAGTTCCCTTCTTTCTGCAGAAATCTCCTTAGTTTACCTGACTGGAATACTGGCATGACTCTTCTCCAAATGTTTTCCAGTTTTGCTCTGTTGCAATTTATTCCAGAACATTTTAACTTGTTACACCCATAACAAATGAAGTCCTGAGTTGCTCCTGCTGAGGAAGAATCGAACACTTCAGGATCTGCCCAACAACCAGTGCATGTCAAAAGATACAATGTTTCTCTCTAATACCACAATCTATAGAATCTAAAGGACCCACTACTATTTCTGAATGATAATCAAGCAATACTCAGAATGATGTCCCATTTCAAACCAGATACGGAAGGAATCCCATATCAAAGAGAAAAAAATGATGAAGAAAGTTTCAATTACAGAGAGAGAGAAAATTTCCAAATGAGAAAAGTTGATGATCTCCAGCTTATTTTTCTCTTCTTACTTTCCCGAGGGAGACAACTTGAATAGATTTAGTTCTTACCTCTAAACAACGTCACTTGAGGGCATTCCATAGATTCATGCACATCGATAAGAGAGGGTTCTTGAGAACCAAGTTGTAAAAGTGCCACAGTAAGCCACGTTGCCTGGTTTTTTGAAGTTTTAAGTTGGTTTTCAGTTTCAGAAAGAATTTTCAATGCATGTCTAAGTTTCTGAATGCCAGCCTGAGCCACTGCATAAAAAGTACAATAAGCTAAACAACTTAAAAAGGAAACAAGAATTTGCTTGCTTTAAGCTGTATAAACGGCAGTAATTTTGAGATTATTATCAAGTGCTTGAGAAAATAATAGTAGTTCAAGATACTTGATATGGAGAAAAATAGGGTAGGAAATTAGAGTGACAAAGAAACTTTATTTAAATTCCATTTGCAGTGTCCGAAGCCTATAACTAAAAATAGAACTTTTTATCAGTTATGCAGGTTTAACATTTAGGTGCATATTTTAAACATATGAGAAGTTATGGTACATATCACACCCCATTTATCTATATACATCCAAAATATATTTACACAAGGGCAATTAACCTTCCTGCCTAATGCTCCTTGGCTCATTTTCCTTTCTTGCAATACAACTATTGCTAATGAGCTAGAATCAATAAAATACACAAGCAATGTATAAGACATAATAAAAATATTTGCAATCAAATGAAAACAACATTGTGATTTCTATAATAATCATAAGCTGTACAAAAACATCATTTCCTATTCTGTTTACTATTCAATATTTTAGCTAAGTCATATGATGACTATAGGCTTTTGCACACTTATAACTCACTAATTCAAGATTGGGTTCATATTCCGAACTTTTGGAATTAAGGGCTACACTATCATTCAAGGCTGAGTCTAAATTCTTAGTTTTTAGGATTGAGAGAATATAGAGTATCTTCCATTCGGCTTCCCTAAAACTTACCTCCTCAGGGTTTTCACCTTTACTTGTGCAAGTTTATCCCGCATATATGAGTTATCTCGTAGACTTTTTATTGACCCTTTTAATACAAGTCATATTTCATAACAATCATAAAAAGTACATTTGCTATAAATACTTAATGAACCAATAACTAAATACATAATAATATTGAGATTAATGTTATTGCAATCATATAAAATATGATGTTGCAATTATATAGTGTTATTGTTTGCCGTACCATAGTTTGGGTATCTCACTTCATTGGTTGGACTAGTCGGGTAGCTTTATTCACCTGAAATACCACAATCTCTTTTCCTTTTATATACAACCTAAAACAGAAGTTTTCTTCATTTATGCATGCATGCATACGAATAAAATAACACACTAAAATGAAAATTCTTAAGAGGTTTACTTGAAATGAACTCAATCAACCCAAATTCTCACCTTCTACTCCCTTCCTTTTAATTTCTTTATAATTTTCTGAATTTTCTTTGATCACCCTACTGATTTTAGCAACTACTGCAGCAGCCCTCACCTAATTACAGAAACACTACAGCAATTTCAGCACTCAATTTCAGCAACGAAGCAGCAGTCTTCCCAATTTCAACAACAATGCAACAATTCTCTAACAACAGCCTTTATTCTTCTCTTTACTGATTTCATCAATTACTTATTTCAGCCACTTTTCCCTTGCTTTATTTTTGAAAGTTTCCCTACCAACAGCCACAACAACCCACACTTCCGCCTCCCAGCTCCTCTGCTTGCGGCTGGAAATCCGAATTCTAGAGAATAAAGTAACAGGGGAGCAAGGAAATGCTGAGCTGAATGCTTAATTGGAAGGCTTTAGTGCTATGATGTACCGACACTCCGCTTAAAGAGCGTATGCAGTGTCGGACATGAACACGCATCCAACACTGTATGGACACGTGTCTGACACGGCATTAGAGTGTCGCAATTTAAAAAATTATAATTAAAGCCGGACGCACTTGTCCGGTTAATAAATAATAAAATCGTCTGATTCGTTATATTAGCCTTTTATGCGAATGAGAAGCCCTATTTTTACGATCCACGAAAGAAATCTACTAGGACGGACCGGGCGAGCTCGCAGCCGACGCCAAACGGAGTCTGCTTCCTTCGCCTCCCGTTCCTTCGTCATTTCTGCTCGAGCCGAGGCCAAGCTGAGCTCGTCTTCTCCATTCCTTCATTCTTGCGTGATTTCTGCGGTCAGCCGAGGCAAAGTTCGCAATCAATGCCAAACATAACATCTTCTACGCGCAAGAGAGCCAAGACCTGTAAGTGGATTTCGTCATTTATTCTCTTCATCGTTGAAAAAGCTAATGTCAATGCTCGGTACCGCTCGGTACATGCTCGGTACCGCTCGGTACATGCTCGGTACCGCTCGGTACATGCTCGGTACCGCTCGGTACATGCTCGGTATCGCTCGGTACCACTCGATAACTTTCCATATTGAATAGTTGGACATTCATGTTGTACTAAATGTTATATTAAAAAATTATTATGACGTGTCCACGCCGCACCCGTATCCTATATTTTTAAAAAATGTCGTGTCCCATGTCCATGTGTTGTGTCCGTGTCGCTATGTCCGTGTCGGTGCATCATAATTTTAGTGTTAATATAATATTAATACCTCCTTCTCCACTACAAATCCACTACCCCTATCCAAGCCCTCTCAGCCATGGGATGGAAACATTAACTAAATCAGCTATTGCATGTGATTACAAGTGGAATTGCTACCGTGTATAAAATTACTATATATATATATATATATATATATATATATATATATATATATAATATTTGAAATTAAAAATAGAATTTAACAAATATAACTTCAATGTTTAATTGTGAAATGATAAAATGGTGTAAATTATATGCCTACCTTTTTGACAAAATTTTGGGACTTACAATTCTCTCATCCTTATTGAAATTTCATTATCAAAATTCATTATCTTAATGTTCATTAAACAAACGAGGGAATTTCAATCTAATATCTTCTTCCTTCTCCGAGGTTGCCACTACATTTCCATTTTGGTTTAACATAAAGGATCTAACGATTTCTTAGTTGTTTGATATCAAAATCTATTTTTCTTTCTGGTTTCTCAGTGTAAGTCAGATTTTACTTAGAAATTTGTTTGAAATTTACGAAATTTTCAAACTTCCATATTCGCGGGAATTGCGACGAGCTCATGTTGGCGGATGTTCGCCGACAACCTATGGCCGGTGGACCTTTGGAAGATTGACGCTCTTCTTCAAGAGCTCTGATTGCTCCAACCTTTTCGTATCCTTCTATTACGCCTGCTGCTCTCAAGCCGGCCCAGGAGAGGCCAGCTGGATCGGTCCAGCCTGGACCAGTCCAGGTATTTGTTCGGCAGAAGAAACAGGGAGAGAGGAGCGGTAATCCTGTGGGCCCCATTATGGGTTTAATGCAATTTTTTGGGGGAAATATTTGAATGTAAGGGTTGATTATGTAAGTTGTAATTCTCCTTTCATGTTAATTAAGGGAATATGAGGGAATTAGGATTATATTGAATTTGATTGCAATTTGAGATCTAGGGTTCTTTTGCTTTGGGCTCTTGGCGTTGCCGGAGATTTGGAGAGTTGTTCTTCCTCTCGGATTGAAGAACGATTGTATCTTTGCTATTTTATTTCATCGTCTAGTGGAATACAAGTTTTGCATTGAGGTTTTCTCTCAGATTTCCCTGGATTGTGCTGATTCCCTGCTGTAAACATCAGATTTTTGTTGTTTTCTTGCTGCAAATAGCCGTTTCTCTGCCGTTTGCTTATCGATAAGGGTTAGGATTGCTTGCGAACTCAAGTATTACCTTAGGGTTACTTGCGAACTAAAGTATTTCCTATCAAATTGGTATAAGAGCATCAATTTGGGGCCGTCGGCGGCTGAAATTCTGAAATTTCAGCAGGATTTTTTTACCGGAAGATCTTCGTGATTTATGGGAAGATAGATGGCCGTGAAGAAAGTAGAGGTCTTGGAAGGCGAGATCGGTCAACTAAAATCAGATTTGGAGGGAAAGTTCTTTGACTTTCAAACTCAAATCACCTCCAACAATGAAAGGATAGAGGGAAAATTCACGGTGATGGAAGAAATGTTGAAGAAACTGCTGGAGTTGAAGACAAATCCTGCAACATCGGAAGCAAGAGAGACCACCGGAGGCCATGGTGTAGGAGGAAATCCAAACCTGTTTAAGGGGAGGAGAAATCCGGAAGTGGAGGTCATTGAGGGGGAGGACGACATGCCACCTCTAGAGCCACTTTCTAGAGAGGAGATGAGTTTGGGAAATGACCGGCGGAGTGCTGATTTCATCGGGAGAATGGAAGAATTCCATCGCCGGGGTGCTGATTTTGAAGGGAGAAGAGGGGAATATGATGAAGGGTTCGGGTATAACCGCCGAAGGGAAGATCGTGACAGTTGAGCACCTCCTCTTCGAGGAATGGGAAGTTATGGAGGATTCAGGGGGCACGGGGGAGACCCACGGGTGAGGAAGCTAAAGATGTCCATCTTTGAGGGCGAAGACAGTCATGATTGGATCTACAAAGTGGAGTGTTACATCGATGCCAACGGGTTGACAGAGGAAGAGAAGCTGACGGCGGCGGGACTGTGTTTGGAAAGAAAAGCCTTTGCGTGGTATCAGTGGTGTGACAAAAGGGAGCCCATCCGGAGACCGGAGATGGAGAGAGTTCAAGAATTGCTTATTGGAGCGTTTCCGAGCTAATGGGGGAGGAGACTTCTATGAGCAATTCTTTGCTTTGACTCAGGAGGGGATCGTGGCAGACTACCAGGACAAGTTCGAGTACTTGGCTAGCAGATTAGATCACATTTCAGAAACAGCCCTGCAAGTGAACTTTATGAAAGGGCTAAAATCAGAGATCCGAACAGCAATGAGGGTTCTGGAGCCGAGGAACCTAGGGAAGGCTATGGAGATGGAGCAGTTGGTGGAAAATCAAAAGAAATCAGAAAGAGGAACCGCCTGAGTTCCGCCTGACCACCGCTTAACGTCGTTGCTCCACCAGACCACCACTTGAGGCCCTCACCTCTGCCGGACCACCACCTGAGGGACTGAGCTCCGCCGAGCCACCGCCAATCGCCGGAGTTCTGTCCGACAACCCCTTCTCCGCCAAACCACCACCTGATGCCCGAACTTACGCCGGACCACCACGTGAGCCCGAACTTCTGCCGGACCAACACCTGACGCCCTGACTTCTGTCAGACCACCACCTGAGGCCCTGACTTCTGCCAGACCACCACCTAAGGCCCGGACTTTTGTCGAACCACCACCTGAGGCTCGGACTTCCACCAGACTACCACCTGAGACCCGAAGTTTTGCCAGACCACCACCTGAGGCCCGAACTTTTGCCGGACCACTACCTGAGGCCCTTACTTCTGCCGGACTACCACCTGAGGCCCGGACTTCAGCCGGATCGCCACTTGAGGCCCGAAGTTCCACTGGACCACCACCTGAGGCCCGGACTTCCGTTGGATCACCATCTGAGGCCCGGACTTCCGTCGGACCACCACCTGAGACTCGGACTTCCGCCAGACCACCACATGAGGACCGAACTTCCGCCGGGCCACCACCTGAGGCCCGGACTTCCGCCGGACCACCACCTAAGGCCTAGACTTCTGTCGAACCACCAACTAACGCCCAAACTTCTACCGGACCACCACCAAATTCCCGGACTTCAACCGGACCACCACCTGAGGCCCGAACTTCTGTCGGATAACCACCTAAGTTCCGAACTTCTGCCGGACAACCACCTGAGGCCCAAACTTCTGTCAGACCACCACTTGAGGCCCGGAATTCTATCGAACCACACCTGAGGCTCGGACTTCTAACGAACCACCACCTGAGGCCCGGACTTCTTTTGAGCCACCACCTGATGCCCAGAGTTCTACCAGAGTACCGCGCTACTACAACGGTCTTTCTGACGGCAATCTCTGGCCAACTACAATCTTTATAACCTTGGTCTACTGCCTATTATGGTTTTTCCGACCTTTATCCTATCAACTATGATCCTCCCGACCAAACAAACATATCTATGTTGATTACTGTAACTCCCACCATGTAATGCGCTCTAGATGATATACATTTGTGACATCAAGCCAAGGCCTTCTCCCTAAAAAGGGCCTCATTTTTAATCGACTGCAAATACTAGTGAATTCATTCAAACTGGGCCAAGCCCCGTGATTTTTCCCTCTTTTCAGGGGTTTCCAAATAAAAACTCTAGTGTCTCTTATGAACGCTACACTCTCTCTCTTATCTGCTTATATGTTGGATTTTCGTACAACGCTAAGACACTAAACTTAATAATTCTCTACCGCAGCGAATATTCTAGGATGCAACAAGGCCTACGAATAATTTGCTACCTATATTAGAGATTAACACAACACTAGTGTATAATAAGTGAGGAAGGCAACGGATGAATGTTCATAGCTTCAGGAAGAAGGAATTGAATGGAGTTTGAAAATTATTTGGTGATTAAAAAAAATACTTCTAAAGACTTCCAAAGAAGGCTAATAAAGGAAAGTTGGTTCCAAACCATAATAATGGCTTGTGACATTAATTAAGAGAGAAAGAGAGTGGGGGGGTGGGAAGCTCATTACATGTAGGAGGGTGATGTGGTGGTTAAAAAGTATGATATGGTAATCAAATGGGGAGGCGGAGATCAAATAGTGAAGTGGTTGTCAAACAAGGACAAATTCAGATCTAGGGATTGATTATGCTAGCTCAAACACATACATGACAAATATGACTCGTAACTTTTGAATTACATTAAAACCTATGATAATGAAAAATAAAGGTTAAAATACATTAAAAAGACTAACCAATAACATAATGGTCAGCATATGTTAAAAAAAACTCCTAACCAATAATATAATCGTTAGCATACGTTAAAAAAACTCCTAACCAGTAACATAAGGGTCAGCATACATAACTAAATAAAAGTACATGAAGAAGGTCCTTAGTTATACATAATCTAAACTCAATACTTAATAAATTAGTCTTCAAAGTGTGCCCTGCATCAACAAAGATAGAAAAAAAAAATCATGGAGCAGACAAGCTTTAAATAAACTATACAAAGGGGTCAAGTATATTAACTAAGCAAACAATAGACAAGCTTCTAGTGACTAGAATTAGACAAATTTGATTCAAGCCTATAGAAAGGCATAGTTATTCATACTTATTGCATCACACAAACATTGAATTTTCTCAAAAATAGGTGAGGATTCCATTGAAACTTACCAGCATGTTTTCCTAAAAAGTTCCTGCCATAATTGGTGAATTCCGATGGGTGTCTTACAGAAAGAATGTCCATAATAAGATTAGCAAGTTGTGACACCAGCTGCATTGGATCAATCCTCGAAGTCATAAGATCTCTAGCCCTTCTTACAGTGTTACTAGTATCTGCAGATAATGCCAGATCAAGCAAATCAAGCAACTCTTCATCAGAAACAGCCCCTATCTGTAACAATTAATCAGAGCACAACTAATTTTAGTACATTGCAAAGAATGTAAATGCATGCGGATATTTATAGCCAAGAAATATGTGAATTCACCCAGGTGAACAAAAATGGTATAGTAGCTCACAAGTTCATGTGTCAAGGATATCGTAATTTTTTTCCCAAGCAATGCTAACTGATCAAGCATTGTTTCTGCATCTTGAAGGGAACCATTAGCTTTACTAGAAATAAAAGCCAATGCATTCTTATCAAATACAAAGCATTCCTCTATACAAATTTTTTGCAACCTGCAAAAAATATCATCCTCCTTTATTTTTGGAAAGTGGTACCTCTGACACTGAGATATTGAAGTTTGTTGGAGACTATCAGCATTAGATGTAATCATAATAAAAACAACATGCTTGGAAAGCTCTTCAACATTATTCAAAATAGCAGACCATATCTCCCCTCGTAGAAAATGGCATTCTTCAATAATGTATACCCTAAACCGTGATGTAAATGGAACACGAGAAGCATTCTTTAATAATGCCTTTATCCTATCTTTATGATTTAGTTTCATAGCACATAATTCCTTGACATCCCTACTTCGTCCAGAGAATAAAATCACACATTCCTGGCAAGAGCCACATGGTTTATGGTCCTCAAGGGACAGACAATTCAAAGCAGCAGCAAAAATCCTAGCAGTAGATGTTTTACCAGTGCCTCGAGGGCCATGAAAAAGATATAATGAAGCAACCTTTCTCGTTATTATGGCATGCGTGAGGGATTTAGTAACAACATTTAATCCAACCAACTCATTGAAAGATCTTGGCCGAAACTTTTGGCTTAAGCTCCTTGTCTTCTTTGGCATGAAAGCTATGTCACTATAGCCTCTATCTTTCCATTCAACAGATAGCAGTGGTAGCTCTTGGCCATCAACATCAAAAGAAACTGTTGGATCCTTACGCTTTGGTGTTCTAGACCAACAATAACCAATTCCACACCCACTATAATTTGAATTCACAACAGCAACATCATCAATAGTGGAAAACCCCATGTTGCTCTTACTTGATAAGTTTGTATGGAGCTCACTTATTGACAAGCAAGGGCTTCCCACTCGGCTAATACCCACATCCTCCATCACTTTAGGTATTCTTCTATAACCACCACACCCAGCCTTCTCTGCTACTAGGCTACTAATTGCCTTTGCTGCATCGACATTTGTTTCACTACATGAATCTACTTCCTCTTTCATCAGGTTTGTCGATACTTGAACCATTGCATGTTCTAATGGTTTTTTATTACCATCCATGCAGGATTGATGAACCATAATAGTTTGTTTGGAGTGTAAATCTTTATTTCTAATAATTGAAGATTTTCTGGAAGAAGCATTCCTCTTGTTAACAACTTTTGAAATATGTTCAGACTCACAGCTGTTATGAGGCTGACTTTTATCAAATTTTTCTATATCTTCATATGCACCAACACAAGAATTCACCTCCCAGTTCACATTATCAAAGGCTGTGGCAAATTTTCTCATCGAATTAGTAGATGGATCCCTCAGCGACCGGACCCTCTTGAGAGCCACTAGAGTTTTTGATAGAGGGATATCTACAGAATGCCGCCTACCTTCGGCCATTTTATTCAAGCTAAAATATCTTCATTTACTTATTAGCCATGCCGTCCAAAATGTTGGTACTTTTACTCAACTCCTGTAAAAAAATAAGAAAGAAGAGAGCTAAATGCTTTATTGCGCTGGTAACAACAAAAAATAAAAAAAGGAGAACTTAATCAAACGCTTGTTAAAAATATTACTTCTAATGCCAAGTAAATAACAATAAGCACAACATGTTACATCTTTAATGGAGCAACCCCAAATTCGTAAAGCAGAAAAGATCTAGGAAGCAGTTAGGTTATCATAAGTGCATTAGCAAAGTTTTTTTTTATTTTTGCCGAGTTATAAGTTTATATATATATATATATATATATATATATATATATATATATATATATATATATATATATATATATATTTAGGACAATTAAGAAAAACTCGCACACACAACTCATATAAAGACTCAAACTCAGGACCGCATACTTGAAACCTAAGCTCTCAACCAATAATTCAAAATGAGTTGTGTATTAGATATCGTTCAAAAAGGTAAGATAACACACTTAGATCACTTAAACATGAGTCAGAAGGACAGTTTTGAACCCACAGCATGAATAAATTTAAATGCAGAGCAAAAGAAAAAAATGAGCAAAAGCCGCAGAAAATTTTGGAAAAGAACAGTCGTTCAACGCTTCATTCCCAACAAATCGTAGCAATGAACGACATAAACCACAAAAGCGAAGAAGCAAGAGGTAAGAAGAAACTCAATAGAGACTCACCAGTAAAGCTACATTTTGAGAGAAAGAACAGTTCACGCCAAAACCCTACGAGAATAAGGGAAGACGTTTTCTTAAATAAGGCGAAAGAAACGGCATTAATTGCCTGCGGAGAAGCTGCCGGTACTGCTACGCGCGAGATGCTCTCATTGGGAACAGCGCCGGCGAGCGGCATTATCGTAATTATAGAATAGGACGAGGGGCGGAAATTGGCGCGCCAAAAGCTGCGGAACTTGTCGGAGAGAGAGCAGAAGAAAAACCCGACGTAAACGGAAACCCGAACCATACTCAGCTTACGCACTCATAAATGATGAATTTAATTTGGCCCATCTCGTCGGAGAAACTTGAAATACTGTGTTTTTTTTAATAACATAAGACTTAGGTTTTTTTAATCTATATATATATATATATCATTATTTTTTAAAAAATTTGACTATTTTGAAAACCGGATCGAATTGACATGTTCTACCGTGAACCAGTCATATGGTTGTTTCGATCCAACTAATTAAATCGGTTATGCATCGAATCGGCGGTTTGGTTCAACAGGTGAACCGCTGAACCTATCCGGGTTAAAAAGAACAGCCCATATTATAAAAAAGAATTATTTTTGTTTTAATTAAATTTTAAACAATATATTTTAGTTTATAAAATTCTTTTAACTTTTGTAAATATTTGCATTAAATTTAATGATTAATTATATCATAATATATGCATGTTATCTCAAATATTTAACATAATTTCTTTTATAAAAATATATACTTCACACTTTATAAATCGTTAAATGCAGCAACCTCAAACTTCTACTATGATGTGAGACTAAAAAAATTGCATGAATAGTTTAGAATGTGAATTTGGACTTATTCGAATTAATTGGGCTATAAATTTAGGCTTAGTTGAGCTACAAATTTGAACAATATATATCATAAATATGCTATAATATATATTATAATAATTAATAATATAAATTTTTAATATTATAAATTTATATATTATAAAATTTATATATTATATTAAATATTATTCTTATAAATATATTTAATTATAAATATATTATTCCTAAATGATATTTATATTTATATTTTTTATTTTTTATTTTTATTTTTAGAAATATTATTAAATGCTCATATATTTATATTATATTCAAGATTATAAATTTTTAATATTATAAATTTATATATTATATTAAATATTAGTCTTATAACTATAAAAATATATTATTCTAAAATGATATTTATATTTATAGAATTTTATTATATTTTTTTTAAATTTAATGAATATTATTAAATGCTCATATATTTATATTATATTATGTTAATTTTATTAATTTTTAATATTATTATTATTTATTACGTCATCTAATTATGTGAACCTTTTCTTCTTCTGTTTTGTTGTCCAATTTGATTTCACAACCTTGCCTAAATCTAAAAGCTGCAAATCACAACCTCATCGCAAATAGATTCTCCACTTGGTTAACTATGCAAAGGACCATCCATAAAGATAAAATCGGTGTTTTAATAATCGAGCTGGACCGACCGGTTCGACAGTGAACCATTTCAATTACCGGTCGAAAGAAATTGAAAACCTAGATTTGCATTGAATTGGTGCAAACATATTTGAACCGCCAGTTCAACAAGAAAATCGTCGAACTAATTCCAATTTGAATAAATGAATCGATTCAAGAAATAAAAATTTTTATTTAAAAAAGTTTTGTAAATATTAATTTTATTTAATTTTTTAAAAATTTATTTTAAAAATAATATACTTTTATAAATAAAGTTTATTGAAATGTTCTTTTATAATTAAATTTAATAAAAATATTAAGTTGCTAGCTTGCCACATCATGCAAATTTACTTTTTATTTGTGGTTTATAAATAGAATTAGAGAACAATTTTAAAATTCTCCAATGATGTCTGACTAAAAATCTAGGAGAATTTGACATGAGCTTTAAGTTTTAAACAATTAAATTGCTTGGAATACAAATTTGAATTGAAATTGTATATAATTTATTAAATTTAGAAATATAATTTTTTATATGATTAAATTTTTGTATAATATTACTATTTTTATTAAAAGTTATATTTAGATTTATACAATTATTATTATTTTTTTAAGTTTAAGACTTATTTGTTATTCATATAATTATATTTGTAATATAAAGTACATTAATAAGTTTTATGTTGAACCTTACTGAGCTTATTTATGAACTTAAATTAATATAGTTATGTATTCTTTGTTAAAATTTTAATTTTAACTTAATTTGTATTATATTTAAATAATTTTAGCATTGATTACTTCATCAAGTTCAACAGCCCCAGTTTGACCCCGGTTGAACTATCGAATCATGAACTTCTTCTTCTTTTGGTTCATCGTCCTGTCCGATTTTCACAACCTTGGATAAAATCAAAATTGTAAATAAAGAGCAAAAAAGACAATAGCCTGTAGACCATTACATAATGCCAAGCTCCCTAAAAAGTTACAGCCAACAAAATAAAGCAAAGCGTCATAAAAATATTTAGAAGTAGAAGAAGAAGAGCTCCAGGAAGGAGAATTGACCAATCCCAATTAGGAAGTAGAATTAAGAAAGAGTGCCTCCACGGTTGCCAAAATAATGCCAAGACCATCTAGGGTGAGGGAGGAATGCGGCCATATCACCATCCATAAAAACAGAACAAAATGCCCAAAGGAGCAGATGCCCCAAGCTACAATAGAAGAAAACTCAAATTCCGGCTAACCAGAAAAGAAAAAATTTCCTAATTGACAGGGAATTAGGGAATAAGTTGAATAAACTTCACTGAATATTTCCATCTACAAATTTTGGTTTTAATAGCATTTCTAATCAATAAGAAAACTAATTTTTTGCAAGATTCAAGAGTTTCTATACATTTTATTATTGTGTTCACGTCAGATGACGTAAATGAATGCACAAATAAGTAGATAGTATGCATTTTTTGTGCCTAAAGAGAACAAGGGCTCACCATTAATGCAAATAAAAACTGACTAATATTGGGTCTAAACAAAAACAAAGCAGCTCCAGGGAAGATAATCTTCAGAATATTAAAAGAAAAGTTGCATTAAAAAAAGATGTGAGAAATGGATTCAGCATTAATAAAGCAAAGATGGCAAGTGGGATGAGTTGAGATACCCCTCAAAATAAGATTATCATCCATTTTGAGGCCATCCACCATAGTTAAACAATAAAAGGAAGTGAATCTTAAAGCAAAACTTTTGTGACATATTAATCTATGTCAATAAACCTCAGCAAAATTTTTATAAAAATTGTTAAGAAAGTATTTGAAGGAAGGATACTCCATATTACACCACATAGGCTTATCAACATCAACACTCAATATATTAATGTCATAAATAGAGTTTAAATAGAAGGGGAAACTGCTGAGAAGGAGACTAAACCCCATCAAAAAGAAGAGCGGAAAGTAAGGTGGCAGTAGAAAAAATGTAGATATAGGAAGCAACTCAGATAATGATTTACCATCACACAAGGGATCCCACCATTGGAATATCTTATTGCCATTAACAGTATTAAAGGATATGTTAGGTTTAATCAAAGCAACCCCATTGAATAACTGCTTCCAATGAGAAGTTCCCCCATAAGTAGGTTTCCATAAAGGAGAGTAAATATTCTTCATCTAGTAGACAAAAAATGAATAATAAGAGAGACATCTCCAAATTAGAGAAGAAGAGTAAGCATGAATCAGATTAGCAATAAAAGGAAGCCCACGACCACCAAGTTTCTTAGGAAGGCAAGTATTTCTCAAAGAGATAATATGGAGTTTCTTCCCTAGAATGTCACCATGAAAGAGAAATCTAGCATGACATTTATAAATAAACTTACAACAATTTTTAGGTAGAATGGTGCCCCCTCCAATTGACAATAGTGTTCCAAATACTAAATTTGATAAATTAAATTTGACCAGCAGAGAATAACAGTTCAGGCTTCCAATTTTCCAACAGATTAGAAATTTTTTGCATAAGAGGAGAAAAGTCAACAATTTTGAGCTTCTTAGAGGATAATGATAAAAGTATTGAGAAGGGGCCTACATTTATTACAGGATTGGATGATGATACACTTACTTTGGATGCTTTTATTATCAATGGAAGATGGATTACTAATCGGTTGCACCAGCATTTTGGAAAACAACTTGTGGATATTATCTCTCTTATTCCTTTATGTCCATATTTATTAAATGATTGATTGGAGATAAAATATAATTTTTTGGAAGGGCTAGATCTTCTCTGATTTTATTTTTTTTTTTTGAGAAGATGCAATAGCATTAAAGAAAAAAAAAAGAAACAAGATAAAAAGTACTTAAGTGATAGAATACCTATCACTCTCCTCCTTTAACAAAGAATAGAAATAAGGAGGAACCATATTAATTTCTTAAATATCCCAGAAAAAATCCCCTCTCAAAGCAAAGTTAGCACACCAATGAGCTAACTTATTACAATCTCTACTAACATACTGAAAAAGAGTTACCTCAAACCTTTTTAGAAACTCGAAATCTTCTTTTGATGAAAGAACCAATCCTTTATTATCAAATGATTCCTGCAGATAGCTAATGACATTAGAGCAGTCGCTCTCAATAATGAGACCTTTAGCTTCCATCATTTCTTCTTTCATAATATCTCTTATCAATCAGAAGGCCAATAATTCAAGAAAGCCAATGTCCCAATGCACCATCGATAATCCAAAAGATAGAATCATCCTTCCTTTGTTATCTCTGAATATACCACCTATTACGTACTGCTTTGTTAGAAGGAAGAAGAGAGGAATCAATATTAACCTTAATCCACCCGGGTGGAGGGGGATGCCAAAAGAAAGAATTCAGCTTGAGAAGCTGGTTAGAACCCCAGTGGTCTGAGTATGGATTAGTAGAAGAAGAGGCTGCATTGATAATGGCATTTGATTCAATAAATTCAGCTCCCATTTCACATCCTTCATGAATTAGTTTATTTCTACTCTTCCAAGAGTTGAAAACCAAAGAACAATAAATTTTTGCAATTAAACAGTCATTCTTCATCATTTTATTAAAGAAAAGAAGACAATCTTGAAGACAATTGAAAACCGGCATTGAGAATCCCCAATTATTAGCCAATTGGATAATTTGAATTAGTTTCAAACATCTCACCGCCACATGTTCACCATCTTCTTTTACACCGCAGCCTCTAGGACAAAGATTATTATTCAATAATCTTTTATGCATCAAAACCTCACAAGTTGGAATTGCATCCTTTAACATTCTCCACCAAAAAAATTGAATCCTGGGATGGAGTTTCAGCTTTTTAATGTCCTTCCAATGATTACTGAAAGATAGATTAGTATCTTCCAACGTTAATTTCCCCTCTCTAGTCATAGCAGCAATAGTCCTCTCAGAGAAACTTTTAGCAGTTCTACCTCGTCTTCGTCTATGTTCAAATCAATTTTAATATTGCTGATTAATGTTATCATCTCCTCTCCAAAGAATCTTTTAAGTTTGTCAATAATTTAGTTTCCTTCTGAAATAAAATCCGAAAGATTCGATAAGTTTTCATCCCTTACTACAATGAACGTTGGCTATCTTTCCAAGTTTATATCCATAATCCAATTATCTTTCATGATGTTAATGGAAGATCCATCTTTAATCTTCCATTTCACAATGTGTCTTAGCATTTTAGCTCCACTGAGAATTAATCTCCAAGATGGTGATGAATATGGCCTTCTTTCCACATCCCATATTTTCCTACCGTATTTAATAGATAAGGATTTATTCAGTAAGGTATGAGGCTTTTCTAAAAAATTCCAGGTAAGCTTCGCTCTGAGAGGTTCAACTAAATCAATAGCAGCTAAAATACCCAGACCACCTTGGCTTTCCGGAATGCATACATCCCATTACATTCATTGTTTTTGCTCCAAAGAAAATCTCTGCTTAATTTGTCCAATTTCCTCAGAATACTTAGTGGAACCAATGACAGCGAGGAATAGAAAACATGAAGAGCTTGAAACACAGTTTTTAAAAGAACCACTCTTCCCGGCATAGAGATGAATTTGTTCCCCCATATATCCAATTTTGATGCAGCTTTCCCCAAAATTATAGAATGATCAGCTGTACCAAGTCTTCTCAAAGACAATTTAATGCCCAAGTAATTCAGTTCTTTAACTTCCATAAATCCCATAAGTTTAGATAATTCTCTCCTCCTCCTTCTTTCCATTTTTTTAGTGAAAATAATAGCAGATTTTTTTTAATTTACCTTTTGACCTGTCCATTTACAATAATCAAAGGTAATATTCCTGATTTTCAACAAATTCTCCTTCTTGGCTAAAGAGAATATCAAAATGTCATCTGCAAATAAAAGATGAGAGATCCTAGGAGCCATGGGAGCTATTTTCAACCCCAAACTCCTTCCATCATAAGAAAAAGCATTGGTAAGAAGCTAAGAACAAAGAATGAATAAATAGGGTGATAATGGACACCCTTGTCTAAAGCCACTTTTCCCTATAATACCTTCCAATCCAACTCCGTTAACTTGAACAATGAATTTCGGATCAGTTATACATTCCATAATTAGATTGGAATAACCAATAGGAAAACCAAAACAATTCAAAACTTGTTTTAGAGTTTTCCATGCCATACTATCATAAGCTTGCTCCATATCTAATTTGATTGCCATCATACCTCTTTTAGAACTAGAAAATTTGAACTTACGGAAAATTTCTTGAGCAATGAGAACATGATCAGATAAGGACCTACCTTTGATAAAAGCAACTTGTTCCTCTGAAACAAGGTTATGAATAACCTTCATCATTTTATTTAATAGCACTTTTGCTACAATTTTATAAATAGACATGCAAAGGCTTATAGGTCTAAAGTTAGAAGGATATAAAGGATTGCTTACTTTAGGAATAAGCACCACCAATGTTTCTTTCCACTTAGGAGACATAGAACCCGAGCTAAAGAATAAAAGAATGGCTTTCCATATGTCCTTCCCAATGATACTCCAGTAAGCTTTAAGAAAGGAATAGGTGATTCCATCCAATCTAGGAGTGATGTTGTTGCCAAGATCTTGAATGGCCTTCTCAATTTCAGCAAAAGTTAATGCATAATCCAGAAATTTGCAACTGTCTTGATTCAAAAGGTTCACATTTGAAGGCCAATTGTCCAAGAGACAATCTCTTTGATCCCACTTAGAGCAGAACAAATCATAAAAATAGCTCTTAATGTCTTCAGGATCTTCTATTAGCTCCCCTTCCACATTTTTCAATTGCTTAATCAGATAGCTATTCCTTCTTCCAATAGCAAAAGTATGGAAGAATTTAGAATTAGATTCACCATCCTTCATCCATTTTGCTTTAGCCCTTTGTCTCCACCAAGTATTCAACCGAGCAAGAGTACTGTTGAACTCACTGATTTTGGTTCTTAATAACCGGTTTCTTTCATCCGAAAACTGCAGGTCTCGGTTCTCTTCTAGTTGCATTTCGTCAATTTCAGCTTTTAAAGCAGATTTCACTTCTCCTAGCCTTTGGTGTTTAGCTTTTCTCCAAAAGAACAAAGCTTTAAGAACTCTAGAGAACTTTTTATTAAAAACCTCCATATCATTTCCTTTCACCATTTTATTCCAAGAGGATTTAACAATAGACGTTGCCGCTGAGAAGGATAACCAAACATCTTCAAACCTTTGTATTTTAGTTTTATGGATGTCCTGTTCTAATAATTTGTGAACAATCGGACAGTGATCGGATGCTATCCTGCTCAAATGTCTCACACATGGTTGATTGATTCGGTCCAAGGCAATTGAGTTAAGTAAACATCTGTCAATTCTCTCCAAGATCCTTGCACTTCCACTCTTATTGTTGCACCATGTATATTTAGAACCAATGTAACCCATATCATGAAGATCATTTCTGATCATACAAGCTTTCATATCCAACGGACCTATTTTAAAAGAAAATTTCTTTCCTCCTTTCTTATCATCCTGAGTTAAAATGCAATTAAATTCACCGCCAACAATGGTAGGACTGTCTTGCTTCAAATTTCTGTCCAGAAAATCCCATAAAACTCTTCGTCCTTGCATCTCCCTGCTACCATAAATTGTGGTTATTAACTAATTACCTTTATTAGGGATCTTCAGCTCACCCAACACACATTGCTCTGAAGCTTGGATCAAAGAAAAATTCACAACATTAGATTTCCAAATAAGTAAAATACCTCCAGAACTTCCTCTGGATGGTTGCAGGAAAAAATCCCATTTGTCTCCAAAAGTCTTTACAAATTCTTCTCTTGAAAGATAAGAAATTTTTGTTTCAATGATAAAAACAAAAAATACATTCCAATCCTTGATGTACTCCTTCAAATATAGGGAGGCCTCCTTTTTATTTGCCCCCCTACAATTCAAAAAACTAATGGAACTCATTTTGGTAAGAATGGGGAAGAGCCCCCACCCCTTCTTTTACGTGAATTGTTCTTCTCTAATATTGAAGTTGCATTCAAAGGCCCAAGAAATCTCAGTTCTTTAGCTAATTTAGTCTTCTGAATAGAAATTTTTTCAAGATTTAGATCAAAGTTCTTCCCTTTAATTCTGTCATTGGTCTTCATTAAACCTTCTGAAACAGCTTCAACCTTGCCAACGGGGTGACTCTCTATCAAGCTTTCCACTATTTCACCTTCTTCTACAGTCTCAATTATAGATTTAACCTGGACATTCATTATGGAAGAATCTTCAATTTTAGTGTTAAGAAAATCAAATTTATTACCTGAAGGTATTTGAATTAAATGGATAGAATCTTCATCCAGATTTCCCAAGGATTCTCTTGCTTCCAATATTTCTTTGGTTTGAGAAGAATAGGGAATACCTGAGTTCGCAAGCAATCCTTCCGGAATTGCTTGAGTTCGCAGGCAACCCACCACAGCAAGTTTAGTTGAAGTAATTTGGTACCATCCATGGTAACATTTGTTTCTTCTGAATTACCTTTTTCAGTTACCTCACCATCCACAATTTTTGATCTATCTGAAAAAGAATAGGGAATACCTGAGTTCGCAAGCAATCCTTCCGGAATTGCTTGAGTTCGCAGGCAACCCATCACAGCAAGTTTAGTTTCTGAAATTTGGCTATCATCCAGGGTACCATTTGCATCTACTGAGTTGCCTCCATAATCAGCTAAATTGTTATTGCAATCAAGTTCCAACAAAATCGTTCCTTGAGCTGATTTATTATTCACTATTATTGCAGCAGCTTCCTCCATGTTGTTATCAGCCAACTTTCTATCTTCCTTAGATTTCTATTTTTCTTTCTTCCTTGTGACAAAAGTTTCTTTCTCTGGGTTGATCAACTTATGAACCGACTGATAAATATTTTTGAAAGATCTCTTATTCTTTACACCATTTATTTTAGGAATATCAGCAAAAACTTTTCATTGGTTGAACCTTTTGCCTTTCTTGTGATTTACCATCACCCAAGGACCATAAGAATTAGAGTTCAATACCTCAGCCTCCTTATCATAACCGTCTTTCACTCCATCTTCAATGATGTCCATCTTCTCCTTCAAATGAACATTAATTTTCTTATTACAGTCCTCTTCCTCATGACCAATCTTCCCACAATGGAAACAAAAGGATGAAATTTTTCATATTCAACTCTTTGAAAAAATCTCCCTGAAATACTATCAACCCAAACTCCTAAGGGAAGCCTTTGATCAATCTTCACCCTTACACAAATTCTCACAAATTCTCTTCTTCCCCATTGGAATAAGTTACCATCCAACATAAGAGTGTTGACCTCATTTTTGTATGAGGTCACTAAGGACCTATCCAGACTCCAGATCAATCTAAAAAAAAAAACCTAGGATTCTCCAAAATCCAGACCTTAGGATCCATTCTAGATCCTAGGACCCTTCTAGACTCCAAACCCTAGGATCCACTCTAGACCCTAGGATTCTTCTAGACCAATATAGATATTAGGATCTATTCTAGACCCTAAGACTCTCCTAGATTCAAACCCTATGATCTTCTTAGACCCTAGGAGATGCCTAGACCTTAGTTCAATTCAAACTTCAATCAAATCCAGACTTTAAACCCATTCAGATCTTAATCTCCAGTTTGATCTTAGATCTTACCTTTGATCTAGCTTTAAACCTATCTAATCATTTATAATCCCCTAAATGACTATAAATGATTTGGATAATTCAAACTTAATCTATCAAACTCAAAATCCAGATCAAATCCAAAATCTAGACCCACATCCAATGCTAAAAGGCCAAGTCCTAAAAGCCTTTTTCAGTAAATTTTCAAACACTTCAAAATCAATCAATTGACCTCCGATTCAGAGTCTGTCAGTTGCATACTGATGGGACATGTCTCTGGAGGCAACCCTCCAAATTTGAGCCCATTCCGAGGTCTTTAACCCCAGAAACTTAATCAAAATCCAAAGGCTGTAAAACCTTCAAATATTTACAGCCTATGCCACTGGACTTGCCATTAAGAAGATTTTGACCTTAGAGCTCTCTTCAAAGCCTCTAATTACTTCCAGACCCTTAATTATGACTCACTGAACAGTAAACTGCATTTTGGTTGACCCACTTTGACCCCCAGTCGACCAAGGGTCAAAATGACCAAAATACCCCTATGGGGCTCAAATGGTGATTTCAAACCAAATGAACTCCGAATTGAACGCAACCACCTCCAGCAAGTTTCAAATATCAAACCAAACTTGTTGGACCCATTTCCAAGCTTTGGGTCAACCTGGTTGACCAAGTCAACCTAGTTGACCTAAGAGACCTTTTAAGGGTCCAAATGGGTGTTTTGACCCAAATGACCTCTCCAAGCCATGGAACCACTTCCATTGGTCTTGAAACGTCATTTGAAACCTGTTGGATCCATTTCCAAACCCTAGGTCAACCTGGTTGACCAAGTCAACATGTTTGACCCAAGTGACCCTTTAAGGGTCCAAATGGGTGTTTTGACCCAAATGACCCCTCTAGGCCATGGAACCACCTCCATTAGTCTTGAAGCGTCATTTGAAACCTGTCGAACCCATTTCCAGACCCTGAACCCAGTCGGTTGACTAGGTCAACCAATTTTGGCTTAAGGGCCCATTAAGGGCCCATTAAGCCCTTTTGACTCAAATGAACCATCCAATCCCTGAAACCACCTCTATCAGTCTTCAAATATTATTTTAAACCTGCACAACCTTGACCCACCCCTTGAGTCAACCTAGTTGACCCAGTCAACCTAGGTTGACTCAAAATTCCCTTAAGGCTTTAATGGGTTATTTCAACTCATTGAACCCATTGAATCCATTTCAAAACTCCAAAATTAACTTCAAACATAGCCTAACCATGTTTTTGGATGTTGGCCAATCAAACCCATTTAGAGTTGACCAAGTCAACTCTAAGGATGGGTCAAATCCATCCCAAACCTCATATTAAACTCAAATCTCAATCCCTTCATTTGACCTTTGCTCTAAATCAAACCAATTAGCTCTTGAGGTCATTTGGCTGCCACCTCAACAGTCAACATGGTCAATTGACCAGTCAACACATGGTCAACAAACCCTTAAGTAGCCAAATCTTTTGGCCCAAGCCACTTCAACTCATTTGAACTCCCAATGACCCACCACTTCAGTTCCTGAACTCCTCCCCATGCCACCTCAGCCTCCCTTGACCCGTTGACTGGTCAACAAAGTCAAATCAAGCCCTCAAATCCTCCCAAATGGCCATAATCAGCCTTCAACCCCTTTTTCTCCATTAGGGCTGCCTTAGGCCGACCTATTTGTGGTTTAAAGCTCACTCAAGGCCCTCCTAACAAGGATCAGGCCCTGGTTTAGCCTCAAATGGAAGTGGTCCCCCCACCTCCCTAAGGTTGGCCAATGGTTGGAGGGCCTTTCCCAGCCTTTCTCCCTGCCACCTGACGGCTTGGGACACTTGTCCCTCATCAGGGAGAGCCCCCTGATGCATCCCAGCCATCCATTTGGCTGGGGGACGTTTGAATAAGGGGGGTAATGCCCTAATGAAAATCTATCTATCTCATTCTTGCTCCAGCCTCTAAAGCCGAAAGTTCTTTTCGTTTTGAGTCTCTGGGACTTCCTCTACCCTCCCACTACAAAATCCAGGTGGTTGCCCGTCACCGGCGGCGAGTTCTCCGGCGAAACCACCACCCAGTCCGTCCCAAGCCTGTAGCGGCCAATCCAGACGTGTTTGAGCTCCATTTTCTGCTGGGGATCTACACTTGGACAATCTACAAGCTCATCCATCCAGAAATATCGAAGATCCAACGGTATAATCCCTCAAAACTCTAGATTTAGTACACATTAGATAGGGTTATTTAGCTTTTTGTATAGGACGTTTTAGGTTAAATGAACCCTCCCCCACGATTTCTGTTCATGTACCCTCATTGGGTTTAAATTTTCAAGTTATTTCATCCACCCGTTCGTTCAAACGAGTCAAAAAACTATTTCTAGGGCGTCACTCGCAGTTTCCGGTGAGTGTACGTTTTCTGGACCGTTGATCGTTCAATCAACGGTCTAGATCGAGCCCTTCCGCGGACCGATACAATCGTGCGTTCGATCCGTTGTCTGATCCGCCGTCCGGCGACATCTGGGCCCTCGGATCAGAAACTGCGGAATTGAATCACGCCGTCTAATCTTGTCCCGCTGAGATCAACCGCGGGATGCGATCTCGTCCGTTGGATCGAACCAGCGATGATCCGACGGCGCGGAGGGCTCGTTGACGTGGTTAAGTGAAACCGCGTCCAGCGCCCCGCGACCGACGCATGGCTGACCGCTGTCACGCCGTCGCGCCGCCTCCGCATTTTTGACTCCGTGAACCAGAGCGCGCCGCCTCTGGTTTGGCCGAATCAGGGAGCTCCACGTGTGCAGCCAGCCGCCAGGTAATTAAAAAAAATGATTTTATTTAGTTTTAAATCATTTTTTAATTACAGATTGCCCTTAAATTAACTTAAAATTATTTTAAAATTATAAAAAAATATCTATTTTATATAAATGTTATCAGAAAATTTAAAACATTATTTTAAAATTAACTTTAAGATAAAATATTAATATATTTTGAAATATTTTAAATATTATTTATTTCAAGTTAATTTTTAATTAAAATAAACTTAAATAAAATTTAAAACTCCATTTTAAAATGTATTTTAATTATATATATATATATATATATATATATATATATATATATATATATATATATATATATATATATATATATATATATATATATATATGTGTGTGTGTGTGTGTGTGTGTGTGTGTATAATTTAACTTAAATTTTAATTTAGTTTAACATATAATATATATTTTAAATAATTTTAAAATGTTTAAATATTTAAGGATTTAATCACTATTTAATCAAACCTAAATTCAAATACTATTTTATTAATTTAAATTCTAGAAATTTTTATGGTTCAATTTAATCTAATTTAAGAAATACTTTGAATATTGATCAATTTAAAATTAATTTAAGTTATGTATATTTAACCTCAAAATTTAGAGATTTAAATTAAAATTCAAATTATTCTTGAAAATTATAGATAATATATCACAATCTTTGAAATTCAAAATACTCTAATTTGATATTAATTTTAAGATTAAAATATTCATTTATTTTGATTAATTTAAATTATATGAATATTTTTAATATTTAATTAGTAGTTAATTGAATATGATATTAAGTATTTTCAAAATTAAAATTTATCTTCATATGATAAAAAATAGTGGATCTCTCAACCATTCATAAATCTATACTATTAATACTTTGAATTATTTTAATTTAAAATACATATCTATATATATAGGCTTAAGTATATATATATATATTTAAAACTATTTTAAAATTATATATATATGTATATATATATATATTCTTAAATCTTTAAGCCTTGAGAGTTCGCTTTGAAATTTTAAGCATGGGTTGAATATGTGAATAGAAGTCATTGGGGAATGATTAGTGAGTGATTAGGTTTTAATCATTCACTAATCAAAACTTTATTATCTTAATTACCAACAATATTTGCATGCTTAGGTTGTACACACACATGCACTTAGCCTAGGCTCTCCTAGCTTTAGGATTTGATTGTTTCTATGTGCTTATGTCATGTTAAGTTAAGGGTTAGAGAAACCTTGATTCAAACCTATCAAACTTATGGACATTAAGGACAAAAATTAAGGATTTTGATTAGAAAACTTAGAAAATTCATTGTGATTAGGATTTGTACCTTCTTGACTTGAAACTTCAAACACTTAAACTTAGTGACATGTACAGCCACTAGGAAAATTTTCACTGAATTTGGAAATCATTAAGGCCCTTAATTAATTTTCTTAAGTTTAAGCCTTAATTAAGCCTAAAAACTTTCCGAAAAATGTAATAAATTCAATTTAAACCCAAAAATTATGTTTAACCCCTCTAACGGACCATAATTCAACCCTTAACCAATGAAAAGTAAAATCAAAATTATTTGACAGCAATTTGAACTTTAATCTAATTTTAAGTGAAAATCAATATTTAATTCATTTAATTAATTAAAAAATATTAAAATTTCCAAAAATTTCCCAAACACTTGGGAATCTCTCCTTAGGTAATTTCTGACCTTTGGAGTTGATTTCAAGGAGTTTGGGATTCATTTGGAGGAAAATCATAAAAAGGCCCTCTAATTAAGAAATTTCAAAAATTCCTTAAAATGTTCAAAACTTCAATAATTCATAACTAATTCCAGAAATATCAAAATCACCCAAACTCACTTGCATTCAACTCCTAATAAGGTCTAATATTTACTAAAAATGTTAAAACTCCAGAAAAGCATTAAATTCAAAAAGTCAACAAATTTGTCAAACCATAGTTCAAAACTAGTACAAAACTTCAAACCTTTGTAATAAAATGCAGAAAAATCCGATTTCAACGTACTTACCTTCTAACTGATCGTCGTAAGGTCTAGTATTTTAATAAAATACAAACATTCCAGAATTTGAATTTAATCAAAAAGTCAATTTTCAACCCCTTAATTAAATGATTAAAATATTCAAAAAAATCTTAAAATTTCAAAATCATTCTAAAAATCCAGAAAATGTTAACTTAATGTTTAAAACATTCAGCAAACCTTTTAAAACACAACAACCATCCTAAAGATGAAGTTTATTGGCTGGACTACTCCGGGTTGCGGGGCTAAGTGTCCTAAGGAGGCTGATTCCTCGAGCCTGGTGGCACAACGCCACGAATGGATTCCAAGGGGTGTTAAACCTTAAAAATAAATTAATCATTAATTATCTAACCTTTTAAAACTTCTAATTTAACCACATTAATTTGGTTTATCGACTGGACTACTCCGGGCTGCGGGGCTATGTGTCCTAAGGAGGCTGGTTCCTCGAGCCTGGTGGCACAACGCCACGAATCGATTAATGGCAAACTTAAATTAATCAATTTTAAAAAATCAGCAACCAAACATTTCTAATAAAATTCATTAATTCTTAAGCCATAACCAACCCAAAATACTTAACTATACCGGATACCACTGGGTAACCCAGGCCTACGAGGCTATTAACTTAGCCCCAAGGAAGGTGAAATAAACTTCACGGCCTCGGTGTAAAACAAAGGTGATATCCAACAAATAATTAAGTAAGTCTTAAAATTAACCTCAAGCCATTAATATTTGAATTCAAACTTAAAATCCCTTAAACCTTCCAACCAATCGAACCTTAGATAACTTTAACTAATAATCCTAATTAGGATACATCAAAACCACACAACCTACCTCACACACTTTAGATGGTTTGCTAGGATCACCGACCTTAGTTTTAGGATAGACCGGTGTTTTACTTTCTGCAATTGTGTGCCGAGTTTTTGAGTTTTTACTGCATGCTGTTTGCTAGTGTAGAATTGATGTGTCTATTTACTTACTTCCTGCATTCTGTGATTGATTGTACGTTAGATTTACCCCTAGGTTAGGAGCTAATTATACTTGTGCAATCTTATGCAGGTGGCCATGCTCATACAAGGAGCTAAAAATTAAAGGGGGCAGTTAATAAAAAAATATATATACTCTTTGCACAGGTACCTGCCGCGCTTAAGACCCCCTTTAAATAAAAAGAGCATGGCCAAGTGTGGCTAAAAAAAATGCATTTCAATTTTTCATATTATAACTGCTTGGGAATATATACAACTGTTGATTATTAGGATAACCTTGCAGGATCGAGTCTAGATTTTCTTATTTCTCTCAATGTAAATTTAATTCAGTTAAGGTTGTAATTCTTTAAAATGATTTGAGATTGGGATATGAATATCCAATTTGAATTCCAAAGAGGTGAAGACATCCCTAAAGGGGAGAGTCTTCTTTCATTTGGGATTCAAATTAGGATACTTTGCAAATATCCAAAGAGGAAGGATAACACCCCAATCAAGGGGGAGTTTCTTTCCATTTGAATATCCTGAACCGACGAATCGAGATGTTCGTGAGAAGATGAAGGATTGGACAACGAGAAGAATCCCAAGTCTCAAAATCATTTGATTTAGGATTAGAAATCCGGGTTGTAGTCAGTGGTGCCCGGCCACTTTAATTTCTTGTAATTTCTGAGATGTAATAATGAGTGGCACTTGCCATATGGACATTCAATTTGATATATTTAATTGATTTATTTAATTGATTGCGCATTAGAACTCCTATTTTTCTAGTCTTTTTATTTGCATGCCGTGTTTGATTTAGCCTGGAATTCGAATTTAGGCTCTTAGGGGTCTGTCAAAAAATTCTTCTACTTTGATTAAATAAAATTTTTAAGATAAGATAGAAACTCTAAACGGTCTTAAGAAGTAAGCTCGGACTCGCCGAGGGTTTTTCATGCATTCATATTATACTTTCTCAACCTTGTTAGGCATCTCCCCGCCTGCGGGTTCTGGCAGACCACCTGGCCTATGAGGGTGCCGATCTGTCAAGGGGATGTTATGCAATCTCTAGGGAAAAACCTATTTTCTAAGCCAAAATTTTTAAACTGCTACATACAAATTTTGCATTCAATCGAGTCAATTAGCATGCATCGCATTAGCAACAAATTTAAAAGAGTCTAATATTTAATGGCATTGCTTAGACATCAAACCCAACATAAGTTCAAGGGACCATTTAGGATCTGCTCTAGATGTCGGTCCCGTTCTCAAATACCTTCCTTAAATAACGTCCCGACTACTCTACATAAAAAGACCGGATTCATATTTTAAAATCGTTTAGGTGGTTTAGCTGGCTCCCCAATCCAGGCCGGGGTAAGACCAGAATTGCATTGCACTAGCTAGGTTTGGGGTGCTAACTTTTAGTGCCCAATTTAGACTTAGGTTCTGAGGCCGGCTCGGGTCATAAGACCTCAACTTCCGGGAATTGAATCCCAAATTTCTAATAAAATGAACCACTTAAACTAAAAATTTCTTTCAATCAAATACAAGCCTAACACTTAGGATAGATTGGGGTGTTTCTGAAGTAATTCAGAATCCCAAAACACCTCCTACACTTCTTCTTTTGATTCCAGAAATAAGTGCTCAACATTGAACCAATCCCGATTGAAAATTCCTACCCTTTTCCTCCTTTGATATCGATCTTTGAAATTCTTAAATAAAATTTATATCGCTATTTTAATCGAGAGTTTTCGTAGGAAATTTTGATTTCCTACGATGTAATTAATTACGAGGACTTGCGCTCGTAGAAGATTTAGTAACCCAGATCTAATTTTCAAATTCAAAATCTTTCAAAATCTCTAACTAATTATTTTTGGAAAATTTAAAATACAACGATCATTATCGTCATTTTCAAACGATCGATAATGATTAATATCTCCTTTCTCTGGAAAGGTATATTAATTATTATCGTGGATTTGATTATGAAATTAATGATTTTTGGATTTGATTTCAAATTTTAATTTTGAAATTTGAACCAATTAGTGAATGATATTCTCCCCTTTGGGATGATATATCGTTCCTAATGTTGTGTTAGATTTCAAAATTAAAATTCAAGATTTAATCTTCCCAAAGATAATTATATATTTTCAAAACTATACATACTTAAATATTTTTTTTCAATCAAAACAAAAATGGCGACTCCGCTGGGGAAAATCTCACTCTCCATCTTTAATAGCGGTATAAATTCTATTGAATCGATAGTTTTAACTATCTTTCTCTCTGTTGGTCTCTCAACCCATTTCTCCCTTGGGTGAGTTTGGCCAACTCAATTAAGACATGTAAAACGAGAGGCGAGTGTAGGAAGCCTCCCTTTAATTTAGGCTTGGACATTTTGCCTCCAACTTGGTTGGTAGAGCGAAAGAGTCAAGCCTATCCCTTTCTAAACCTTTCTATAAATTTTAGAAACTAGCGTGCTCGGGTTACTAGTGGCATGCTAAGTTATATAACTTATAGAAAATTTCCTCAATCTTCAAAATCTAAATTCTAGTCTTTTAACAGAGTTTTAATCCTTTCAACGTCTAGATAATCGTTATGATTGTATCGTTGTATATTGAATTATAACAATTTCAATTCGATATATACGATCAAGCATAACACTCACTTTTAGGGTTCGTCTTAAAATTCAATTATATCGGTAGAGTTAAGCTATGACATTTTATTCCTAGTCCACTAACTAGAATGAAAGAGTCAAGTAAATTCCAAATAAATCCCCCCTAATTAATGTGGACCTTTTTGTTGGATAAATATCCAACACCTCGAGTCCCAAAATAAGGGGAGATGCTGCCGGATTTTTGAGTTTTCAAAACTCTCTCTAAAATCTTTTCAAATCAATTATTGTTGTTATATGTTCTTCTACGACGATCGTCGTAGTTAACATATACAACAAACCTTCAAACTCTATCTGGTACAAGTTCGCCATTAACATTTCATCCTTTAAAGATTGAAAGAGTTAGGCCTTCTTAGTGATTTTCCCGACGTTTATTTGTGAACCTTTTGTCGAATGAAAATTCAACACATTGAGTTCCAAAAATAAGGGGAAATGCTGCCGGATTTTCGAATTTCCAAAATTCAATTACTTCCAAATTCAAACATCTTCTTCAAATCCATCCAAATCAAATTCAGATTATCATTGTTATATATTTTCCTACAAAATCCTTTTGTAGTTGAATATATACAACGACAATTCAAACTCTGTTACAATCAAAATCTAACTCTATATTTTATCATTTTATACCGGGTTATAGCTCTTATGGCCCGATATATGTGATAAAATATAAATCTATCTTCAAAATTTAAATTCAAGTTTCTAATTCAAATCTTCTCCTTCTCAATTCTCAGAAAATCAAATTAACTGCAATGGCTGGCAAACAGCTGTTTTCAATGGATCGTGACTTACTGATTGAAGAATTGGTCTACGAAAATTCAATTCAGTTTGGGATAGGGTTTAAGTCCCTTAGACTGGTGATGAATGGAAACACTTTGGTTGACCTTGCTGTCGAGGGTGAGAAAGATGCCCCTGTAGTTCAATTAGCCATAGGAGCCGGGAACGATGCCCCTCCTAGTCTGTGGTCAGCGCTAGATATTGCCAATGCGCCCAAAGAATTTCTTGAAGATGCAAAGAAACTGGAAGCTGCCGTTACGGCCAAGACAGTGTTTGAGAAGGGATCTTCTAGTGCTGAGACTCTTTATGGTAGTAAGAATTCTAAGAAGAACTACCTCAGGAGATTAAGAAAGAAAATCACTAAGACCAAGAAGGTGGCCGAGCTGAAGGCCTTGAGTAAAGTCGACCTTGAGGCTGCCGAGGAGCTGCCAATCCCTGCCTCTTCTCCACTCCTTAAAGGGAGTCGTTTTCACCCCCTCGCAGCTGCTGCAGGGGAGGAGAGAGTTACTCGGATAGCTAGCTCTCCGCCTAGCCCAGTAGACTATTCTGTTAAGAGAACCCCAAAGGAGAAGCAAGTTCTGAAAACTAGGATGCTTAGAAATATCATCCATACTTGTGCTGCTCAAGTGGGGCAAACTAATGAACAGTATGTGAAACACTTGAAGGGAGTGATTTCACACAAGCTTGAGAAAGACGTTCTGAAGGAAGAAAAGTCTGAAGCCAAGAACTTGACTCCTCAACCAGTGAGGAAAAACAAGAAATTTGTCAAACAACCTGTGTCTTCAGTCTTGGTGGATGGATACCACTGGGTGCCTCGCCTCCCGTCTACAAAGACGGAGGAGATAATATTAACCGGGTCTGGCCAGAGTCGCTCTTTTAGTGGCAGACCACCGACCCCACCTTCGAAACTGTCAAAGCTGGCCCCAGTGATTGCAAAATCTAAAGAAGTCTTTAAAGAGCTGAAACCAGTTGATGTTAAGGGCAAGAGGCCCATGTCACAAGAAGAATCGTGTGCAAGAAGAAAGTTCAGCAAATGTATCGGAATTCAATTCAGAGAACCTCAAATTCATATACCAGTTAAACTCCCTCGACTCCCAGTTCAGGGATGTGAGGACCCTATTCATGTCGATGTTGGAGCTCCCGTCGTTCAAGCACCTCCATCACCAACTAGGATAGATGTCCCTCACCCTACTGAGGATGTCACCCTGGCGACTACCGACCCCGGGACAGTCGGAGGGGAGGAGATGACCCGAGATCCTGATCAAGAGATGTTAGATCGGCTGGTTAGTGAAGAAATCACTGAAGAGGATGCTAAGATAAGTAATATCTTTGATAAACTAGATGTGAAAGAGTATGATCAAGTGATGGACTACGATGGATACCTGCCAATTTATGCTGAAGCAATAGATGGGAGGCCGGTTGAGGAAGTAGTTCAAGAAATCAGAGATATTCTTAAGAAGAAGGCTGTTGATGAATTCAATCCGAATGAAGATGATCTGTTAGTTGAGGAAGAACCAATAGCGGATGTCCACATGGTCGAGACTCGAGCATCAACTAAAGATGCTGAGCCTTCTAAACACCGCTCTGATAAAGAAGAAGAGTCAGCAGCAGTTGATTCAGATTCTGACACCTCTGTTAAGCTGAGAGATAAAGATGATTACATCAAGAGCCTGGAAAGGAAGGTCAAAGAGATGATGCTAAAGGTAGAACAAATGTAGAATCAGATGTTCCAGGCACAGCAGTCTAAACCCGAGCAGTTGCAGCCCACGGTACTCACAACGGGCGAGCACAGCAAGAAGGCTGATTCTAGTTTCAAGACTCCAGAAGTTGCCCCTCCACCAGAAAAAGATATCTGTCAGATGATTGAAACCCAGGTAAGGGAGGCCTTAGCCCATTCACACGGAACTGTATCTATTCCAAAGGGTAGACCCTACCCCGAAGAATATGATTTGGTTCCTTATCCTAAGGGTTTTGTGCCACCTTCTTTCAAAATTTTTAGCGGCTTAGAAAACCCAAGACAGCATCTGGCCCATTTCCGAGCAAGCTGTTGCAATGCAGGAGGGTCGGATGCTCTACTCTTTTGTCAGTTTGTGAGTAGTTTGTCCGGTATTGCCTTTGAGTGGTACGCAGATCTACCGAACGGTTCTGTAAAAACTTTCACAGAGCTCGAGGGTCTCTTTTTAAAGAGATTATCAGGAGCTCAACAACGTGCAACCGTTGGTGATCTCGTCATCGAAAAGCAAAAACCGGGCGAGTCTTTAGTCGACTACATCTTGAGGTGGTGAAACCTCTCGATGAAATGTGAACCCCAACTGCAAGAGCAACATGCAGTGGAAATTCTTCTAAAGAACATCCATGGGCCTATTGCTTTTCTGTTAAAGGGGTTTACAATTAAAACCTTTGAAAAACTTCTTAACAAAGCTAGTAATCTACAAGAATAGGCTCCCAAAATGCCATTCTTGAAGGATTCTACTGAAGATAAAAAGGTTAGTAAACCGTTGAAGTCCTTTGAAAAAAAGACAGCAACGGTTTCAGCAGTTGACAAGGGAAAGAAGTCGATCAATGTTCAATCAAGTAACCCTGTTGTTCAACAAACTCAGAAACCTCAACCGTTTCAGGTAACTTCTCAACCTACCAGAGAATACTACCGACCCACTTTTGAAGAGAGATTGGCTCGTCCGTATCCATTCAAAAGGGAGTCGGTGAAGAAAATTTTTAAGAGCCTTCTAAAGAAACCAGATTTTCGATTGCCGGAGGCCAGAAAGCCGGAAGAGGCAAATAAAAAGGACGATCCGACCTTTTGCCCCTACCATCGCATGTTGGGCCACACAATCGAAGACTGTATAGTCTTTAAGGACTGGCTCGAGAAAAACTTCCGTCAAGATAACATCATAATTCCAAATGAGTACTTGGTTAATCCGGATCAGGGATCTGTCAAATCCATTTCAGGTAAAATTTCTAATCTTTCTTTGTCCATTGAAGATGGTTGGGATATAGCACTATCCCGGGCATTTAAAAAGTCGATTAACCAATCTTTTCGTCTTTCTCAACAGTTACCGACGAGAGCCCGGGGCCCGATCTGGGAGGTTGAGTTGGAGGCATCGCAGGAGGATGTTGGGACGATTTCCTCTCCAGTAGTTATAGGAACTACTATATTAAATAAAAAGAGTGAACCTTTTGTAGAGAGGAAATTTGTTGATGAGAGATCTGTACAAGTGGTGGATGGTGGCTCAAAACCACTAGCCCCACTAAAGTTATCTGACTTTTACTTTGCCCCATCAAAGGCAAAGGATCCAAAATTGAATAAAAAGAAAGATCCTTCTGCAAATATTTTGATGATTAGTGTTGAGAATGAAGTTTTAAATGAGTCTTCTGTTGAAAATAACTCGGAGCCAGCTGGGGATAATCAAGAAGTTCAAAAACCCAGCTCTCCAGATTTGACCCTTCAAGGGGAAGATGAATCTAATGTCGTATCAGATGGTGATACCCCTGAAATTAATTTCCAAGGGAGTCCCGTTGTGATAGACTTTTTTGATTCAGATTCCCATTCAGAAAATGACAATCAACCGCCTAAGGAGAGTGTAGACCTCCCCGTAGACTGTCCTTCTGATGAAATCGTGCAAGTACAACTACGTGGTGGCAAGGTTTTACCCCCTAGGCTTCCCCCACAGGAAAAGGGAAAACAAGTTGTTTCCACTGATCCGATTCAAGTCTCTACTCAACAATCAAACTCTCCTTCAAATCCACCGGGTCCTGATGTTAATGTTCCAAGTGTTGATTACAACGTCTTAGCTCACCTTAGGAAGTTACCTGCTAAGTTAAGCATCTACGATGCCCTCATCCTTTCAAAAGAGATGAGGGAGACTTTAATTAAAGCACTTCTCGACCCTGAGATTTGCTTAGCTCAACTCGCTTCAACTTCTGAGGAGGAAGCTTTGTACTTCAAAGAAATCCCAGGAGTTACCTTCTCCGATGAAGATTTACTCCTTGGAACTGCCGACCACAATCTCCCACTTTACATCACTGTAAATGTGGGAAAGTTCAAATTATTAAGAGTTCTTGTTGATCCGGGTGCATCGGTCAACGTGATGAATATAAAGACTCTCGTATACCTTAGAATTGATACTAGCAAGCTCTCAACCGACAAGTTAGTGCTTCGTGGGTTCAATGAAAAAGGCGAGAAGGCTTTAGGTTCAATCACACTTCTTCTAGAGATAGGAGAGTTAAAAACTGAAGCAAAATTTCATATAATTGATTCGGCTACGTCCTTTAATGCGCTCCTAGGTAGGCCTTGGATCCATGAGTATAGGATGGTTCCTTCCACCCTGCATCAATGCATCAAGTACGAACGAGATGGCATTGAGTTTGAAATCAAGGGTGATCTGCAACCATTCTCTATTCACGAGATCGGGATCTATGAGGATGCTGCGTACTATGTTCCCAATGGGTCCACTACCAAATCTAAGGTAGAGATCAACGTTAAGGAGGAAAAGGCAGAAAATCAGAGTTTGAAAGCAATTCAAAAATTGAGAAAAGAAAAAGTCAAGAATAAAAAAGGAGACGATTCTAATAATGAAGACGACGTCGAGCGCGTGGTTTTTAGGCCTCCAATCAGTCTACCTCAAAGAGGTGGAAGGATGGCTCAAAGGGCACGCGGCCGAGGCCGCCCTTCCATTGAAAAAAGAAATCCCCCAATGTACATCGAACTTGAAACAAGTTCAGATGAAGAACCAAGAAAGAGGGGTGCTAGAATTGCTTTCGACTATAAAAAAATCAATCCTCCTCCAAAGTTTGATCTCACTTTAGATTCAGATAGCGACCAAGATGGCAACAAATCTAAACCTCAAAGTGACGAGCCTGAATTGACTATTTATGAAAAGCTTAATAGGGCAGTTAAATCCTTAGCCTTAACCCCACTGTCCGCTGACAGAGTCTCAGGGTTAGTAACTAAGGATGCCCCTAACTTAGATGGAAAAGGAAAGAAATTCCAGAGGTTCTTCCCTGGCACTTCCTCTTCAAGGAATGAAGGTGATGTAATCCTTGAGGAGGCGGATTTCAATGAATTAATGGAATTACCTTTTGACTACTTTCCTCTTGGTGTTAAGGCTCTTATCTCTAAAGGTTTTGCTCCGAGTCGATGGACTAAGGGTCAAGCTAGATACCACCAAGGTATTTGGAATTCCAAATTCAATAAAAATTGTACGAGTGGTATTGGCTTTGGTTCCGTTAGTTCGTTTGACGACGATGAATATTGCTTGATGATAACCATCCATCTTGAATCTGAAAGTATCCCTGCTGAAGTCGTCGATTCGCTCGATAGACTTTGTTTGGAGACCTTAGATGATTCAGATGAAGATCAAATTTGGGATGCACCCCCTAAATTTGAAGAAGAGATTAAGTCAACAGTTGATGAACTTAAAGAAATTAACCTTGGAACAGAGGATGACCCTCGCCCCACATTCATAAGTTCTTTGTTGAGTGACGACGAGTCTAAGGATCTGATTCAAGTTCTATCCGAGTTTAAGGACTGTTTCGCTTGGACATATGATGAAATGCCGGGTTTGTCCGCCGATATAGTAGTTCATAAACTCGGAATCCGGTGTGATGCCATTCCTGTCAAACAAGCTCCACGACGCATGCGTTTGGAGATTGAACAACAAGTCATTTCTGAAGTTAAGAAATTGGCCGAAGCCGGATTTATCCGGGAGGAGCAATATCCTTCTTGGGTAGCCAGCATCGTGCCCGTTCGAAAGAAAAATGGTCAAATCCGGGTCTGTGTTGACTATAGAGACCTGAATAAGGCATGTCCTAAGGATGAATTTCCTTTGCCAATTCCCGAACTAATGGTGGACATTGCCTCTGCGCATGTTGTTTTCTCCTTTATGGATGGCTCGTCTGGTTATAATCAAATCAAGATGGCCCCACAAGATGAGAGAAACACTGCATTCAGAAGTCCTATAGGGATCTTTTGTTATAAAGTGATGACATTTGGCCTTAAAAATGCCGATGCAACCTACCAGCGGGCTATGACTCAAATTTTTGATGACTTAATCCACAATCAAGTCGAATGCTACATCGACGATTTAGTTATCAAAAGTAAAATTAAAGAGGCTCATCTTTATGACTTAAGAATCGTCTTCGAGCGGTTGCGTCGCTACGACCTTAAGATGAATCCTTTGAAGTGCGCCTTCGGTGTCGCGTCAGGGAAATTTCTAGGTTTCGTAGTAAGACACCGTGGAATTGAAATTGATCCTGCTAAAATTGAAGCTATCTTAAATATGCCGCCTCCTAGGAGTCTTACTCAACTAAGATCTCTTCAAGGTAGACTGGCGTATATAAGAAGATTCATCTCTAATCTTTCCGGAAGATGTCAACCATTCTCGGTCCTCGCAAAAAAGGACGCCAAATTCATTTGGGACGAGAAATGTCAATCTGCTTTTGAAAACATCAAACAATACCTGACAAATCCACCAGTCTTGGCAGCCCCTATTCCGGGGAGACCTCTAATACTCTACACTGCGGCCCTTGACGAATCTCTCGGGGCCCTCCTTGCTCAAGTCAATGACGAAGGGAAAGAGAATGCTCTCTATTATCTAAGTCGGAGACTTTTACCAACTGAAATTCGGTATCCAACGATTGAGAAACACTGTCTCGCCTTAGTCTTTGCAGCCCAAAAACTAAGACATTACATGCTTTCTCATCATATCAATCTAATTTCCAGTTTTAACCCTTTCCAATATCTTATGACCAAGCCTACGTTGTCAGGACGTTTGGCTCGTTGGTCTATGATATTGCTTCAATTTGAAATCACTTTCATTCCCCTGCGTGCTGTGAAAGGGCAGGCCGTCGCTGACTTCCTTGAGGCACACCCGTTGCCGGCAGAATCCCCTCTAAACGACGATTTACCTGATGAGCAAATCATGAGTTTCGGGGAAGCTACTACTCAAACCTGGGAAATGTATTTTGATGGTGCTGCGTCCTCTCAACGAGGCAAAACACCTGAATCTACTATTCCCGGGAAAGCCGGAGTTAGCCTGGTATTCATAACACCGGATAAGGGAATGATGTACTTTTCCTACCACTTATCAGAACCTTGTACGAATAACGAAGCTGAGTACGAAGCTCTGATAACTGGCCTGGAACTTACAATTTTGATGGAGATTAAAGAGATTAAAATTTTTGGTGATTCCCAACTGGTGATAAACCAGATTGCAGGAACCTATAAAGTTTTGAATCCTAAACTCCTGAAGTACCATCAATACACCTGTCACTTGCTCGAGCAAATTCCGATTGTAACTATGTATAGGATTCCCCGTGGAAGCAATTCTTTGGTGGATGCCCTCGCAAAGCTTGCAAAGGAATTTGCCTGTCCAGAAGAAGACTCCATCCCTATAGAGGTGCAGGGCCGCCAAATCCTGTCTCCTATAGATTTGGAGCACGTCAACAAACAAATTTTCCAAGTCCTTTCTACCTCTTCGGCAGTCGATGAAGAAGCAGATTGGAGACAACCGATAATTGAATATCTTCAAGAAGGCAAGCTCCCTCATGAGAGATCACTTGCCCATCAAATTAAGAAACGTGCCCTATCCTACACACTAGTCAACAATACGTTGTACCGACGATCATTTGGTCAGATGTGGCTCCGTTGTTTAAACAAATGTGAGGCCCTGAAGATCATTAACGAAGTCCATGCTGGACTGTGCGGTGCTCATCAATCGGGTCCAAAGATGAAAATGAAGATCAAAAGACTTGGATACTACTGGCCTACGATGATCGACGATTGCATGAAAATTGCAAAATGTTGTCATCAATGCCAAGTACATGGTGTGGTTTTACATCAGCCGCCTAACGTGTTGCATCCCACGGTAGCCTCGTGGCCCTTCGAAAGTTGGGGCACGGATATCATCAGGCCAATTGACCCTCCCTCCTCGAAGGGTCATCGCTTCATTTTAGCAGCGACTGACTACTTTTCAAAGTGGGCAGAAGCAGTCCCACTAAGAAATGTAACATCACACCATATAATGAAATTCTTTCGTGACCATATCGTATATAGATTCGGCGTACCACGTAGAATCATATCCGATAATGGGTCCGCTTTCAAGTCTACAAAGATCAACAATTTTGCGAATCGCCATGGTATTGATTGGAGATATTCAACAATCTACTACCTGTTTGAATAGTTGCTATTTGAATGATTTATATTTGTGCAACTTATGTAGTTTTGATGATTCCAAACATTATTATTCAAATGAATAGTTATCTCCTAACAATTTCAGAAGATTTGCACTTGCTCTTGTGTGTACTAACATTTCAGGAAAATCAGACTCCAGACTACAAAAACTTCAAATCAAATTCAACATGAGAAATTTTGTTTATTTGAAGTTTGTCTTTTCTTTGAATTAATTTTGAAAGGGAGTGATTGTAATTGAGTGAATAAAATCTCACACACACAAACTAAGGAGATCTTGAAATTCTATACTGATCGTACAGGACGATATATATCGTACTGGACGATCTGTCAGTTATCTCCTATAGAGCATTTGGAACGAATAGGAACTTGCTTTGAAAAAATTTTTCTAAGTCCTATTCGTCCAGGACGAATTTTTATATCGTCCCGGGCGATGGGTTCTCTGTAAACATTTCGTCCAGACGAATTTTACCATCGTACGAGGCGACCAGTCCTCTGGAAAAATTTCGTCCAGACGAAAATAAATATCGTACCGGACGAACAGCTCTCTGGAAAATTTTCGTCCAGACGAAACCAAATTATCGTCCCCGGCGATTGGTCCTCTGGAAAATTTTCGTCCAGACGAAATAAATAATCGTCCAGGACGATCGGCTCTCTGGAAAATTTTCGTCCCGACGAACATATTTTCGTCCAAACAATAAACCGACTTAGGACAGTTTTCAGCAGTTTCTAGAACCGACCTTGTAATAACCGTTCGTACTGGACGAACCTAGTTCGTACAGGACGATCAGCTGTACGAAGTTATTTCGTACACATATACAAATTGGGTCGTTTCAGATCGTTTAAGTAAAATCGTCCAGGATGATCCACGATCGTACCGGACGATCCACTGCATACAGAATTGAAAACTTGCAGTTTTTGGGCGGTTTTTCATGTCTTTTGTATAAATACTTCAAATTAGACTGCCACCCAATCTTTTTGTCATTTGATCTTCGTGCCTATTGAGAGAATAGCTAAGGGGAGAGTGGAAGAGAGTATTCAAAGGAGGATTCCTACCATTGGAGCGAGAAGGCTTCACTTGGATTGCAAAGGTAAGAATCTCTACTTGTGAAATTGGATTTCTTCACTCTTTTCTTTTCTTCCTTCTAGATTCTTGTGAGAAGATCATTCAAGAAGGTCCGGTTCACTGCCGACACTTGGAGAGTGTGAACAGACGTGGGTTCTCTGCCTACACTAGGAGAGTGTAAAAGGAAGAAGGTTCTCTGCCTACACTTGGAGAGTGTGAACAGCCGTAGGGTTCTCTGCCCACACTAGGAGAGTGTGAAAGGACGACGGTTCTCTGCCCACACTAGGAGAGTGTGAAAGGACGACGGTTCTCTGCCAGCACTGTGGATTGTGTAAAAGGACGACGGTTCTCTGCCGCACCGGGGAGTGGTGAAAAGAGGGTTTTGTACAGGCTTCTCCGCCTTGCTGTGGGTGCTAAAGGAGAGTCACTTTGTGGTATTAGTTCAATACTCAGAGGGTGCCTCTGAGGAGTGGATGTAGGTCTGGTTATAGACCGAACCACTATAAATCTGGGGTCATTTACTTTACTGCTTTTACGTTTCCGCATTTTAAATTTCTGTTTTAATAACTCTGTGGTTGAAAAACATTTTTCTACAAACTTTAAAAGAAAATTTCATTTCGGTTCAACTTTAATTTTAAGAGGGTTTAAAATTTTTAAAACTACCAATTCACCCCCCTCTTGGTAGCCGTGGGACATTTACTTAGGCTTAACAACCTAATTACTAGACTCAACAAGTGGTATCAGAGCATTGTTTCAAAATCATAAGTTTGAACTACTTTTTGATTAACGTAGATGGCTACATTTGGAAACCGAAACACACCTGAGGGTTACTCTATCACTAGACCTCCACTGTTTGACAATATTCCTTTTGATTTTTGGAAAACACGCATGTCTACTTTCTTACAGTCACTTGATTATCGCATGTGGATGTTAGTCCAGGAAGGTTACACAAAACCAACTAGATTAGTTGATGGAATTAGGGTAGATACACCCTATGCAGATTGGACTATAGAAGAACGTGACTTAGCACAATTAAATACGAAATGTTTAAATAGTTTCTTTTGTGCTTTAAAATCTGAAGACTACATGCGAGTTTCTACTTGTAAAAGCGGAAAAGACATATGGGATAGACTTTGTATCACTTATGAAGGGACAAATGAGGTTAAGCAATCAAGACTCAATATCTTGTTACATGACTACGAATTATTTCGCATGAAACCTAATGAATCTATATCTGACATATACACAAGATTCACTCAAATTGTCACCTCTTTGCATGCACTTGGTAGGGAATTAACTAATGCTGAAATGGTTAATAAGATTCTTCGTTGTTTACCTACTGCATACGATGCTAAAATTACTGCAATTACAGAGTCAAAAGATCTGAACATTTATTCTATTGACAATCTTCTTGGTTCACTCATTGCTTACGAGCAAGGAGTAAGTCAAAGAAAGATTGATGCAGGTGAGCCAAGAAAGGACAAGAATATTGCACTAAATGTGGAAGAGTCAGAAAGTGAACACTCACAACCTGAGGATGAAGATGATATAGCACTGATGACTAGACAATTCAAAAGCTTTTTAAAGAGGAAACAGAAGAGACGCCAGCAATGGAATAGAGGTAAGTATAACAAAAATGGCAAGGTTCCTAATGAAGTGATTTGTTATGAATGCAGGAAACCAGGTCATATAAAGACTGATTGTCCAAAACTCAAAGCCTCTCCTAGCAAGGAGAAGGTAGAGGAGAAACCAATGGTAAAGAAGGGCAAGAAGAAGTTTCAAAAGGCTTTTTGGGCGGACTCAGCTTCAGACTCATCTGAGACTGATAAAGAAGAAGAAGTCACCAACCTTTGCTTGATGGCAGATAAAGCTGAACAATCAGATCAAGAAGAGGTATGTGATTTAACTTATAATGAATTGTTTGAAGTTTCTGAACACATGCATGATGCATATAGGAAAACTAAAAAGATGCATGCTAGTTTAGTTTTAGAATTGGAAGAGCTTAATAAGGAACACGAAATCCTTAGGAAAGATCATGCTTTAATTGATAGCAACCACATGAAACTACTTGATGAATATGATGACTTGAATAAAAATTTTGAGAATTTAAAATCATCCTATGCTGAACTTGAAAAAGAATTTGAGAAATTTAAGGATGAATCTGAGCACAAGACATATAGAGTCAATTATACAAATCGAATCTTGGAAGAAATGAATTCATTTTATAAACTTACTATAAGTGCTCTCGAGGATAAAAGGAACCCCCCTAAACATGAAGATTTTACAAATCCTAAGTATTATCCTAAATTTATGAAATCCCTTAGAAGACAATCATATGAGAGAAAACATAGGAATATTTTTCCTAATGTTAAATGTAACAATTGTGGATTTTTGGGACATATATCTCACACCTGCACTTTAAACATGAAACCTAATTTAGTGTGGAGAACTAAGATGCATAAACCTAGACATATCACACATGCATCTGATTATAAATTTCATAAAGGTGAACCCAAACTAGTTTGGGTTCCCAGGTCTAACATTTGAGAATTTTGCAGGTATACTCTCACACAAGACCTCGTGAGAGTATATGGTACCTGGACAGCGGATGTTCTAAGAACATGACTGGAGATACTGCTCAATTCATAACGCTGGAAGCCAGGAGTGGAGGCAAGGTTACACTTGGAGATAATACCACAAAGAAAGTGGTTGGATCAGGTATGATTGGAAATTTGAAAAACTTTTTCATAGATAATGTTTTATTAGTTGAAGGCTTGAAACATAATTTGCTTAGCATAAGTCAGCTATGTGATAAGGGCTATAATGTAAAATTTTTACCTACTAGCTGCATAATTAGCCTAAATGGGAAAATTGTTTTAAATGGAAAAAGGGTGAACAATGTTTACATGCTAGATTTAAATTGTATTCAATCTCCTACTGCTTTTTGTTTGAAAACTGTTACTGATGAATCATGGCTTTGGCATAGGAGACTTTGTCATTCTAGTATGAAAAATCTTAGAAAAATTACCCAAAAGAATTTGGTGAGAGGAATACCTAAACTAGACTTTACTAAGGACCATCTGTGTGATGCATGTCAATTAGGAAAACAAGTGAGGTCCTCATTTAAGTCCATTAAAGATCTTAGGACCAGTAAACCTTTAGAAATTCTACACATGGATCTTTTTGGACCAGTAAGCACTGTTAGTCTTGGAGGAAAGGTATATGGATTTGTTATAGTAGATGATTTTTCAAGATTCACCTGGGTTAAGTTTCTTTTTCATAAGAGTGAATCATTTGAGGAATTCAAAAATTTTTCAACTTGGATACAATGAAAACTAGGATGTGAAATAATTTCTATACAAAGTGATCATGGAGGAGAATTTGAAAATGAAAGATTTGAAGATTTCTGTAAAGAAAATGGGATTGATCACAATTTTTCTGCACCTAGAACTCCTCAACAAAATGGAGTAGTTGAAAGAAAGAACAGAACATTAATAGAAGCCGCCCGAGCAATGTTAGCAGAATACTCACTTCCTAGATATTTTTGGGCTGAGGCGGTTAGCACTGCATGCTATGTTCTGAATAGGGTGAATGTGAGATCAAATTTGAATAAAACACCCTATGAGTTGCTAAAAGGTAGAACACCAAATTTGTCTCATTTGCATGTATTTGGTTGCAAGGTGTTCATACATAATAATGGAAAATCTGCCTTAGGAAAATTTGATCCAAAATCAGATGAAGGAATTTTTGTTGGATATTCAAGTGTTGGAAAATCTTATAGAGTATTCAACAAAAGAACTTTAGTCATTGAAGAAACCACACATGTTGTTTTTGATGAAAATGGAAACATGGAAGAGCCAAAAGTTGTTGAAGAAGAAATTGAAGAAAACTCCCAAAAGATAGATAGATTAAATTTGGAAGAAAATGTGGAAGAAAATTTAGAAAGAGAAGACCCTTTGCCTAGAGATTTGAGATTTTCTAAAAACCACCCAAAGGAATTAATCATAGGTGAACCAAGTGAGGGTGTTAGAACTAGGCATGGATTAAACAAGGAAGTCAATCATTCAGCCTTTATTTCAACTGTTGAACCCACTAACATTGATCAAGCACTTTCAGATGAATTTTGGATATTGGCCATGCAAGAAGAGTTGAATCAATTTGTAAGAAATAAAGTTGGGAACTAACTACAATGCCAAAAGATCAAAGTGTTGTTGGAACCAAGTGGATGTTCAAAAATAAAATGAATGACTCAGGAGTAGTCATAAGAAATAAGGCTAGATTAGTAGCTAAGGGGTATAATCAAATTGAAGGAATTGATTTTGAGGAAACTTTTGCTCCTGTAGCTAGACTTGAAGCAATTAGGGTTTTACTAGCCTTTGCCTGCTTTAAAGGTTTTAAGTTGTTTCAAATGGATGTCAAAAGTGCCTTTTTAAATGGAGTAATTGAAGAAGATGTTTTTGTAGAACAACCTCCAGGTTTTGAAAATTCTAAATTTCCAAATCATGTTTTCAAATTAAAAAAGGCATTATATGGATTGAAACAGGCACCTAGGGCTTGGTATGAGAGGTTAAGCACCTTCCTACTTGAAAGATCTTTTGAAAAAGGAAGTGTGGATACAACTCTCTTTTTAAGGAAAATTAGAAAGGATATACTTATTGTTCAAATTTATGTGGATGACATCATCTTTGGATCTTCAAATAAACATCTTTGTGATGATTTTTCTAAAACAATGAGTAGTGAATTTGAAATGAGTCTAATGGGAGATTTAAATTACTTTCTAGGATTTAGCATTAAGCAACTTGAGGAAGGTACTTTTCTCAGTCAAACCAAATATATTAAGGACATCCTCAAAAAATATGAAATGGACAATGCTAAACCTGTTAGTACACCAATGAGTTCTTCAGTTCAGTTAGATAAAGACCTTAAGGGAAAATCTGTTGATCAAAAGAAATTTAGAGGAATAATTGGATCTTTACTTTACTTGACTGCTAGCCGACCAGATATTATGTTTAGTGTTTGCTTATGTGCTAGATTTCAATCTGATCCAAAAGAATCACATTTGACAGCAGTGAAAAGGATTTTAAGATATCTACTAGGAACTCAAAACTTAGGAATTTGGTATCCTAAGTTTAGCTCTTCATTTGAAATTATTGGTTACTTAGATTCTGACTTTGCAGGATGTAGAGTGGATAGGAAAAGCACTTCTGGAACATGTCAATTCATTGGAAATTCATTAGTTTCATGGTCTAGTAGAAAACAAAATTCAGTGGCACTATCTACTGCAGAAGCAGAATACATTGCATTAGGAAGTTGTGTGGCACAAGTACTTTGGTTAAAGCAACAGTTGATTGACTTAGGATTAACTATAGGCACTATTCCAATTTATTGTGACAATACTAGTGCTATTTGCATTTCCAAAAATCCTATTCAACATTCTAGAACCAAACACATTGATATAAGGCATCATTTCATAAGGGATCATGTATCCAAAGGAGAAATTGAACTCATTCATGTTTCAACTGAAAATCAACTTGCAGACATTTTTACAAAACCTTTAGCCTTTGATACCTTCAGTACTTTAAGAACAAGGCTTGGTGTTATTGATTTGAATGCTTAACCAAAATGTCTTTGCAACATTGATACTTGTTGTGTTTTGTTTTTGTGATTTTGTGAATTTTGTGTGTTTTTGAATGAATTGTTTTTGCATTTATGATTTTGTCTTATGTTTTTTGTGTTTTTGATTGTGTTTGTTGATTTTGTTAAATTAAAAAAATTTAAAATTTAAAAATTGTTTTTGGAGGAAATCGTCCAGGACGAAATTTTTTCGTACGGGACGATGTGTTAAGAAACAGTTTGCGTGAATTTAAACCGTTTTGAGAGCAGTTTTTTATTGGATCGTCTGTACGATCTGTGATCGTCCAGTATGAATTTTTTCTTTTTCTCAAACGTCGGGACGATTGAATGCAGCGGTTGAGTGGATAAGACAGTTTTTAATGCGAACTTCGTCTGTACGAAATATTTTTTCGTCTGTACGAACATGTGTCGATTCATTGTAGGGGACGGTTTTCAAGAGTCATTAAAACGAAACGCTTTTTGATCGTCTGTACGAAATATTTTCGTATGTACGATCGGTCAAGTCAAAAAGCCTGTACGAAGGGACGCATCGTAAGTTGTGTTGAATACGAAAAGCCGTTACATTTAGGACGAATTGGATCGTCTGTACGAAATTACTTCGTCCAGACGAACGATAATTTTTCGTCCAGGACGAATATTTTCGTCCAGGACGAACGTATCGTTTTTCTTTAAATATGAGGGCTTTCAAACTTGACAATCACACTTTCAAACATCTTTTTCAATCCCTTTCTACATCAAATCAACTATGGCCTCCTACTTCAATCTCTTTGGCGGCATTCCTCCTCCTCCTCCTCCAGAACAGTAGAAGTTTTTTTTTATGTGTGTCTGTTGTATTTTTTGTTTTGTTGTTTTGTTTCTATCTTATATGTGTTATTGTAGTTGTTGTTATGTTTTTGTTTAAGTTCAATGTTTTTATGTAATCTTTTTTTTTAATCAATGAAAGTTTGTTTGATTTAGATTTGTTTTGAAATGTGGCTAATCTTTATGAATTTCATTAATATTGTTTTTAATCTACATTGTGCTCAAATTCGATTGTAATGTGAGATTATCTATATTAGAAAATCTAGACTTTCTAAATTTATAATTTGTTTATAACTTGTTGTATTTAGAATTTTTAAATTCATGTCTATTCATTTAGACTACATAAAATTTAATATTGTTATTGCAATCTTGATGTTATCTTAATTTGTATTTCTATGCTCAAATGATATTTATGCACCTAGAAATATTTGAAATGTTAGATTATAGATTTTGGAAAGAATTGGTCAAATTACTCTTGAAAATTGTACAAATGTACAAAAATCAAAAGGGATTCGCAAAAATTTGCAAAGTGAAAAAGAGGCACAAAATAAGCCCAACCAAAGACAAATGCACAAAAAATGTGCTCCAAAACTTTGAAAAGATGTGCAAAGCACCACATGAGGTAATTCTCTTCTTTCCAAATTCGTTTAATCTCTTAATTCAAGTTGATCTAATGTTCATTTATATTCTATTGAACTTTGAAATATAGAATTTTTTTTACATCTCACTTGTAATGATTTTCAATAATCAAAATGTCTAAATTGAATCATGTCTTTGATAAATTCTTCTTACTTACAATGTTATATCATTTCATAAATTTTATGAATTTCTATGATTGACCTAATATCTTTAGTTTAAAATTGCATACCCTATGTCAAATCACAATTTAGATTAAAATTTTAACAATGAATTTCATATTATTATTTACATTTCTTGCGTATTTTCTTCACTTTTTGTTGCTGTCAAAAAGGGGGAGAAATTATTATGTTTGTGTTTGTGTTTTTGTTTGTGGTTTGTGTTTTCTGTGTTAAAAATTTTTGAAAAACAAAAATATTGTTCTTTAATGCCTCCTTATTTTAATGTACTCATAAATTCAGGGGGAGTTTAGGAGATAAGAGATTTTGTTTTAACTTGAAACCATACTAATAATAATTGTTTTGCCATCATCAAAAAGGGGGAGATTGTTTGAATAGTTGCTATTTGAATGATTTATATTTGTGCAACTTATGTAGTTTTGATGATTCCAAACATTATTGTTCAAATGAATAGTTATCTCCTAACAATTTCAGAAGATTTGCACTTCTCTTGTGTGTACTAACATTTCAGGAAAATCAGACTCCAGACTACAAAAACTTCAAATCAAATTCAACATGAGAAATTTTGTTTATTTGAAGTTTGTCTTTTCTTTGAATTAATTTTGAAAGGGAGTGATTGTAATTGAGTGAATAAAATCTCACACACACAAACTAAGGAGATCTTGAAATTCTATACTGATCGTACAGGACGATATATATCGTACTGGACGATCTGTCAGTTATCTCCTATAGAGCATTTGGAACGAATAGGAACTTGCTTTGAAAAATTTTTCTAAGTCCTATTCGTCCAGGACGAATTTTTATATCGTCCCGGACGATGGGTTCTCTGTAAACATTTCGTCCAGACGAATTTTACCATCGTACGAGGCGACCAGTCCTCTGGAAAAATTTCGTCCAGACGAAAATAAATATCGTACCGGACGAACAGCTCTCTGGAAAATTTTCGTCCAGACGAAACCAAATTATCGTCCCCGGCGATTGGTCCTCTGGAAAATTTTCGTCCAGACGAAATAAATAATCGTCCAGGACGATCGGCTCTCTGGAAAATTTTCGTCCAGACGAACATATTTTCGTCCAAACGATAAACCGACTTAGGACAGTTTTCAGCAGTTTCTAGAACCGACCTTGTAATAACCGTTCGTACTGGACGAACCTAGTTCGTACAGGACGATCAGCTGTACGAAGTCATTTCGTACACATATACAAATTGGGTCGTTTCAGATCGTTTAAGTAAAATCGTCCAGGACGATCCACGGATCGTACCGGACGATCCACTGCGTACAGAATTGAAAACTTGCAGTTTTTGGGCGGTTTTTCATGTCTTTTGTATAAATACTTCAAATTAGACTGCCACCCAATCTTTTTGTCATTTGATCTTCGTGCCTATTGAGAGAATAGCCAAGGGAGAGTGGAAGAGAGCATTCAAAGGAGGATTCCTACCATTGGAGCGAGAAGGCTTCACTTGGATTGCAAAGGTAAGAATCTCTACTTGTGAAATTGGATTTCTTCACTCTTTTCTTTCTTCCTTCTAGATTCTTGTGAGAAGATCATTCAAGAAGGTCCGGTTCTCTGCCGACACTTGGAGAGTGTGAACAGACGTGGGTTCTCTGCCTACACTAGGAGAGTGTAAAAGGAAGAAGGTTCTCTGCCTACACTTGGAGAGTGTGAACAGCCGTAGGGTTCTCTGCCCACACTAGGAGAGTGTGAAAGGACGACGGTTCTCTGCCCACACTAGGAGAGTGTGAAAGGACGACGGTTCTCTGCCAGCACTGTGGATTGTGTAAAAGGACGACGGTTCTCTGCCGCACCGGGGAGTGGTGAAAAGAGGGTTTTGTACAGGCTTCTCCGCCTTGCTGTGGGTGCTAAAGGAGAGTCACTTTGTGGTATTAGTGCAATACTCAGAGGGTGCCTCTGAGGAGTGGATGTAGGTCTGGTTATAGACCGAACCACTATAAATCTGGTGTCATTTACTTTATTGCTTTTACGTTTCCGCATTTTAAATTTCAGTTTTAACAACTCTGTGGTTGAAAAACATTTTTCTACAAACTTTAAAAGAAAATTTCATTTCGGTTCAACTTTAATTTTAAGAGGGTTTAAAATTTTTAAAACTACCAATTCACCCCCCTCTTGGTAGCCGTGGGACATTTACTTAGGCTTAACAACCTAATTACTAGACTCAACAAGTGGTATCAGAGCATTGTTTCAAAATCATAAGTTTGAACTACTTTTTGATTAACGTAGATGGCTACATTTGGAAACCGAAACACACCTGAGGGTTACTCTATCACTAGACCTCCACTGTTTGACAATATTCCTTTTGATTTTTGGAAAACACGCATGTCTACTTTCTTACAGTCACTTGATTATCGCATGTGGATGTTAGTCCAGGAAGGTTACACAAAACCAACTAGATTAGTTGATGGAATTAGGGTAGATACACCCTATGCAGATTGGACTATAGAAGAACGTGACTTAGCACAATTAAATGCGAAATGTTTAAATAGTTTCTTTTGTGCTTTAAAATCTGAAGACTACATGCGAGTTTCTACTTGTAAAAGCGGAAAAGACATATGGGATAGACTTTGTATTACTTATGAAGGGACAAATGAGGTTAAGCAATCAAGACTCAATATCTTGTTACATGACTACGAATTATTTCGCATGAAACCTAATGAATCTATATCTGACATGTACACAAGATTCACTCAAATTGTCACCTCTTTGCATGCACTTGGTAGGGAATTAACTAATGCTGAAATGGTTAATAAGATTCTTCGTTGTTTACCTACTGCATACGATGCTAAAATTACTGCAATTACAGAGTCAAAAGATCTGAACATTTATTCTATTGACAATCTTCTTGGTTCACTCATTGCTTACGAGCAAGGAGTAAGTCAAAGAAAGATTGATGCAGGTGAACCAAGAAAGGACAAGAATATTGCACTAAATGTGGAAGAGTCAGAAAGTGAACACTCACAACCTGAGGATGAAGATGATATAGCACTGATGACTAGACAATTCAAAAGCTTTTTAAAGAGGAAGCAGAAGAGACGCCAGCAATGGAATAGAGGTAAGTATAACAGAAATGGCAAGGTTTCTAATGAAGTGATTTGTTATGAATGCAGGAAACCAGGTCATATAAAGACTGATTGTCCAAAACTCAAAGCCACTCCTAGCAAGGAGAAGGTAGAGGAGAAACCAATGGTAAAGAAGGGCAAGAAGAAGTTTCAAAAGGCTTTTTGGGCGGACTCAGCTTCAGACTCATCTGAGACTGAAAAAGAAGAAGAAGTCACCAACCTTTGCTTGATGGCAGATAAAGCTGAACAATCAGATCAAGAAGAGGTATGTGATTTAACTTATAATGAATTGTTTGAAGTTTCTGAACACATGCATGATGCATATAGGAAAACTAAAAAGATGCATGCTAGTTTAGTTTTAGAATTGGAAGAGCTTAATAAGGAACACGAAATCCTTAGGAAAGATCATGCTTTAATTGATAGCAACCACATGAAACTACTTGATGAATATGATGACTTGAATAAAAATTTTGAGAATTTAAAATCATCCTATGCTGAACTTGAAAAAGAATTTGAGAAATTTAAGGATGAATCTGAGCACAAGACATATAGAGTCAATTATACAAATCGAATCTTGGAAGAAATGAATTCATTTTACAAACTTACTATAAGAGCTCTCGAGGATAATAGGAACCCCCCTAAACATGAAGATTTTACAAATCCTAAGTATTATCCTAAATTCATGAAATCCCTTAGAAGACAATCATATGAGAGAAAACATAGGAATATTTTTCCTAATGTTAAATGTAACAATTGTGGATTTTTGGGACATATATCTCACACCTGCACTTTAAAGATGAAACCTAATTTGGTGTGGAGAACTAAGATGCATAAACCTAGACATATCACACATGCATCTGATTATAAATTTCATAAAGGTGAACCCAAACTAGTTTGGGTTCCCAGGTCTAACATTTGAGAATTTTGCAGGTATACTCTCACACAAGACCTCGTGAGAGTATATGGTACCTGGACAGCGGATGTTCTAAGCACATGACTGGAGATACTGCTCAATTCATAACGCTGGAAGCCAGGAGTGGAGGCAAGGTTACACTTGGAGATAATACCACAAAGAAAGTGGTTGGATCAGGTATGATTGGAAATTTGAAAAACTTTTTCATAGATAATGTTTTATTAGTTGAAGGCTTGAAACATAATTTGCTTAGCATAAGTCAGCTATGTGATAAGGGCTATAATGTAAAATTTTTACCTACTAGCTGCATAATTAGCCTAAATGGGAAAATTGTTTTAAATGGAAAAAGGGTGAACAATGTTTACATGCTAGATTTAAATTGTATTCAATCTCCTACTGCTTTTTGTTTGAAAACTGTTTCTGATGAATCATGGCTTTGGCATAGGAGACTTTGTCATTCTAGTATGAAAAATCTTAGAAAAATTACCCAAAAGAATTTGGTGAGAGGAATACCTAAACTAGACTTTACTAAGGACCATCTGTGTGATGCATGTCAATTAGGAAAACAAGTGAAGTCCTCATTTAAGTCCATTAAAGATCTTAGGACCAGTAAACCTTTAGAAATTCTACACATGGATCTTTTTGGACCAGTAAGCACTGTTAGTCTAGGAGGAAAGGTATATGGATTTGTTATAGTAGATGATTTTTCAAGATTCACCTGGGTTAAATTTCTTTTTCATAAGAGTGAATCATTTGAGGAATTCAGAAATTTTTCAACTTGGATACAAAGAAAACTAGGATGTGAAATAATTTCTATACAAAGTGATCATGGAGGAGAATTTGAAAATGAAAGATTTGAAGATTTCTGTAAAGAAAAGGGATTGATCACAATTTTTCTGCACCTAGAACTCCTCAACAAAATGGAGTAGTTGAAAGAAAGAACAGAACATTAATAGAAGCCGCCCGAGCAATGTTAGCAGAATACTCACTTCCTAGATATTTTTGGGCTGAGGCGGTTAGCACTGCATGCTATGTTCTGAATAGGGTGAATGTGAGATCAAATTTGAATAAAACACCCTATGAGTTGCTAAAAGGTAGAACACCAAATTTGTCTCATTTGCATGTATTTGGTTGCAAGGTGTTCATACATAATAATGGAAAATCTGCCTTAGGAAAATTTGATCCAAAATCAGATGAAGGAATTTTTGTTGGATATTCAAGTGTTGGAAAATCTTATAGAGTATTCAACAAAAGAACTTTAGTCATTGAAGAAACCACACATGTTGTTTTTGATGAAAATGGAAACATGGAAGAGCCAAAAGTTGTTGAAGAAGAAATTGAAGAAAACTCCCAAAAGATAGATAGATTAAATTTGGAAGAAAATGTGGAAGAAAATTTAGAAAGAGAAGACCCTTTGCCTAGAGATTTGAGATTTTCTAAAAACCACCCAAAAGAATTAATCATAGGTGAACCAAGTGAGGGTGTTAGAACTAGGCGTGGATTAAACAAGGAAGTCAATCATTCAGCCTTTATTTCAACTGTTGAACCCACTAACATTGATCAAGCACTTTCAGATGAATTTTGGATATTGGCCATGCAAGAAGAGTTGAATCAATTTGTAAGAAATAAAGTTTGGGAACTAACTACAAGGCCAAAAGATCAAAGTGTTGTTGGAACCAAGTGGGTGTTCAAAAATAAAATGAATGACTCAGGAGTAGTCATTAGAAATAAGGCTAGATTAGTAGCTAAGGGGTATAATCAAATTGAAGGAATTGATTTTGAGGAAACTTTTGCTCCTGTAGCTAGACTTGAAGCAATTAGGGTTTTACTAGCCTTTGCCTGCTTTAAAGGTTTTAAGTTGTTTCAAATGGATGTCAAAAGTGCCTTTTTAAATGGAGTAATTGAAGAAGATGTTTTTGTAGAACAACCTCCAGGTTTTGAAAATTCTAAATTTCCAAATCATGTTTTCAAATTAAAAAAGGCATTATATGGATTGAAACAGGCACCTAGGGCTTGGTATGAGAGGTTAAGCACCTTCCTACTTGAAAGATCTTTTGAAAAAGGAAGTGTGGATACAACTCTCTTTTTAAGGAAAATTGGAAAGGATATACTTATTGTTCAAATTTATGTGGATGACATCATCTTTGGATCTTCAAATAAACATCTTTGTGATGATTTTTCTAAAACAATGAGTAGTGAATTTGAAATGAGTCTAATGGGAGATTTAAATTACTTTCTAGGATTTAGCATTAAGCAACTTGAGGAAGGTACTTTTCTCAGTCAAACCAAATATATTAAGGACATCCTCAAAAAATATGAAATGGACAATGCTAAACCTGTTAGTACACCAATGAGTTCTTCAGTTCAGTTAGATAAAGACCTTAAGGGAAAATCTGTTGATCAAAAGAAATTTAGAGGAATAATTGGATCTTTACTTTACTTGACTGCTAGCCGACCAGATATTATGTTTAGTGTTTGCTTATGTGCTAGATTTCAATCTGATCCAAAAGAATCACATTTGACAGCAGTGAAAAGGATTTTAAGATATCTACTAGGAACTCAAAACTTAGGAATTTGGTATCCTAAGTTTAGCTCTTCATTTGAAATTATTGGTTACTTAGATTCTGACTTTGCAGGATGTAGAGTGGATAGGAAAAGCACTTCTGGAACATGTCAATTCATTGGAAATTCATTAGTTTCATGGTCTAGTAGAAAACAAAATTCAGTGGCACTATCTACTGCAGAAGCAGAATACATTGCATTAGGAAGTTGTGTGGCACAAGTACTTTGGTTAAAGCAACAGTTGATTGACTTAGGATTAACTATAGGCACTATTCCAATTTATTGTGACAATACTAGTGCTATTTGCATTTCCAAAAATCCTATTCAACATTCTAGAACCAAACACATTGATATAAGGCATCATTTCATAAGGGATCATGTATCCAAAGGAGAAATTGAACTCATTCATGTTTCAACTGAAAATCAACTTGCAGACATTTTTACAAAACCTTTAGCCTTTGATACCTTCAGTACTTTAAGAACAAGGCTTGGTGTTATTGATTTGAATGCTTAACCAAAATGTCTTTGCAACATTGATACTTGTTGTGTTTTGTTTTTGTGATTTTGTGAATTTTGTGTGTTTTTGAATGAATTGTTTTTGCATTTATGATTTTGTCTTATGTTTTTTGTGTTTTTGATTGTGTTTGTTGATTTTGTTAAATTAAAAAAATTTAAAATTTAAAAAATTGTTTTTGGAGGAAATCGTCCAGGACGAAATTTTTTCGTACGGGACGATGTGTTAAGAAACAGTTTGCGTGAATTTAAACCGTTTTGAGAGCAGTTTTTTATTGGATCGTCTGTACGATCTGTGATCGTCCAGTACGAATTTTTTCTTTTTCTCAAACGTCGGGACGATTGAATGCAGCGGTTGAGTGGATAAGACAGTTTTTAATGCGAACTTCGTCTGTACGAAATATTTTTTCGTCTGTACGAACATGTGTCGATTCATTGTAGGGGACGGTTTTCAAGAGTCATTAAAACGAAACGCTTTTTGATCGTCTGTACGAAATATTTTCGTATGTACGATCGGTCAAGTCAAAAAGCCTGTACGAAGGGACGCATCGTAAGTTGTGTTGAATACGAAAAGCCGTTACATTTAGGACGAATTGGATCGTCTGTACGAAATTACTTCGTCCAGACGAACGATAATTTTTCGTCCAGGACGAATATTTTCGTCCAGGACGAACGTATCGTTTTTCTTTAAATATGAGGGCTTTCAAACTTGACAATCACACTTTCAAACATCTTTTTCAATCCCTTTCTACATCAAATCAACTATGGCCTCCTACTTCAATCTCTTTGGCGGCATTCCTCCTCCTCCTCCTCCAGAACAGTAGAAGTTTTTTTTTATGTGTGTCTGTTGTATTTTTGTTTTGTTGTTTTGTTTCTATCTTATATGTGTTATTGTAGTTGTTGTTATGTTTTTGTTTAAGTTCAATGTTTTTATGTAATCTTTTTTTTAATCAATGAAAGTTTGTTTGATTTAGATTTGTTTTGAAATGTGGCTAATCTTTATGAATTTCATTAATATTGTTTTTAATCTACATTGTGCTCAAATTCGATTGTAATGTGAGATTATCTATATTAGAAAATCTAGACTTTCTAAATTTATAATTTGTTTATAACTTGTTGTATTTAGAATTTTTAAATTCATGTCTATTCATTTAGACTACATAAAATTTAATATTGTTATTGCAATCTTGATGTTATCTTAATTTGTATTTCTATGCTCAAATGATATTTATGCACCTAGAAATATTTGAAATGTTAGATTATAGATTTTGGAAAGAATTGGTCAAATTACTCTTGAAAATTGTACAAATGTACAAAAATCAAAAGGGATTCGCAAAAATTTGCAAAGTGAAAAAGAGGCACAAAATAAGCCCAACCAAAGACAAATGCACAAAAAATGTGCTCCAAAACTTTGAAAAGATGTGCAAAGCACCACATGAGGTAATTCTCTTCTTTCCAAATTCGTTTAATCTCTTAATTCAAGTTGATCTAATGTTCATTTATATTCTATTGAACTTTGAAATATAGAATTTTTTTTACATCTCACTTGTAATGATTTTCAATAATCAAAATGTCTAAATTGAATCATGTCTTTGATAAATTCTTCTTACTTACAATGTTATATCATTTCATAAATTTTATGAATTTCTATGATTGACCTAATATCTTTAGTTTAAAATTGCATACCCTATGTCAAATCACAATTTAGATTAAAATTTTAACAATGAATTTCATATTATTATTTACATTTCTTGCGTATTTTCTTCACTTTTTGTTGCTGTCAAAAAGGGGGAGAAATTATTATGTTTGTGTTTGTGTTTTTTGTTTGTGGTTTGTGTTTTCTGTGTTAAAAATTTTTGAAAAACAAAAATATTGTTCTTTAATGCCTCCTTATTTTAATGTACTCATAAATTCAGGGGGAGTTTAGGAGATAAGAGATTTTGTTTTAACTTGAAACCATACTAATAATAATTATTTTGCCATCATCAAAAAGGGGGAGATTGTTTGAATAGTTGCTATTTGAATGATTTATATTTGTGCAACTTATGTAGTTTTGATGATTCCAAACATTATTGTTCAAATGAATAGTTATCTCCTAACAATTTCAGAAGATTTGCACTTCTCTTGTGTGTACTAACATTTCAGGAAAATCAGACTCCAGACTACAAAACTTCAAATCAAATTCAACATGAGAAATTTTATTTATTTGAAGTTTGTCTTTTCTTTGAATTAATTTTGAAAGGGAGTGATTGTAATTGAGTGAATAAAATCTCACACACACAAACTAAGGAGATCTTGAAATTCTATACTGATCGTACAGGACGATATATATCGTACTGGACGATCTGTCAGTTATCTCCTATAGAGCATTTGGAACGAATAGGAACTTGCTTTGAAAAAATTTTTCTAAGTCCTATTCGTCCAGGACGAATTTTTATATCGTCCCGGGCGATGGGTTCTCTGTAAACATTTCGTCCAGACGAATTTTACCATCGTACGAGGCGACCAGTCCTCTGGAAAAATTTCGTCCAGACGAAAATAAATATCGTACCGGACGAACAGCTCTCTGGAAAATTTTCGTCCAGACGAAACCAAATTATCGTCCCCGGCGATTGGTCCTCTGGAAAATTTTCGTCCAGACGAAATAAATAATCGTCCAGGACGATCGGCTCTCTGGAAAATTTTCGTCCAGACGAACATATTTTCGTCCAAACGATAAACCGACTTAGGACAGTTTTCAGCAGTTTCTAGAACCGACCTTGTAATAACCATTCGTACTGGACGAACCTAGTTCGTACAGGACGATCAGCTGTACGAAGTCATTTCGTACACATATACAAATTGGGTCGTTTCAGATCGTTTAAGTAAAATCGTCCAGGACGATCCACGATCGTACCGGACGATCCACTGCGTACAGAATTGAAAACTTGCAGTTTTTGGGCGGTTTTTCATGTCTTTTGTATAAATACTTCAAATTAGACTGCCACCCAATCTTTTTGTCATTTGATCTTCGTGCCTATTGAGAGAATAGCTAAGGGGAGAGTGGAAGAGAGTATTCAAAGGAGGATTCCTACCATTGGAGCGAGAAGGCTTCACTTGGATTGCAAAGGTAAGAATCTCTACTTGTGAAATTGGATTTCTTCACTCTTTTCTTTTCTTCCTTCTAGATTCTTGTGAGAAGATCATTCAAGAAGGTCCGGTTCACTGCCGACACTTGGAGAGTGTGAACAGACGTGGGTTCTCTGCCTACACTAGGAGAGTGTAAAAGGAAGAAGGTTCTCTGCCTACACTTGGAGAGTGTGAACAGCCGTAGGGTTCTCTGCCCACACTAGGAGAGTGTGAAAGGACGACGGTTCTCTGCCCACACTAGGAGAGTGTGAAAGGACGACGGTTCTCTGCCAGCACTGTGGATTGTGTAAAAGGACGACGGTTCTCTGCCGCACCGGAGAGTGGTGAAAAGAGGGTTTTGTACAGGCTTCTCCGCCTTGCTGTGGGTGCTAAAGGAGAGTCACTTTGTGGTATTAGTGCAATACTCAGAGGGTGCCTCTGAGGAGTGGATGTAGGTCTGGTTATAGACCGAACCACTATAAATCTGGTGTCATTTACTTTACTGCTTTTACGTTTCCGCATTTTAAATTTCTGTTTTAACAACTCTGTGGTTGAAAAATATTTTTCTACAAACTTTAAAAGAAAATTTCATTTCGGTTCAACTTTAATTTTAAGAGGGTTTAAAATTTTTAAAACTACCAATTCACCCCCCTCTTGGTAGCCGTGGGACATTTACTTAGGCTTAACAACCTAATTACTAGACTCAACAAGTGGTATCAGAGCATTGTTTCAAAATCATAAGTTTGAACTACTTTTTGATTAACGTAGATGGCTACATTTGGAAACCGAAACACACCTGAGGGTTACTCTATCACTAGACCTCCACTGTTTGACAATATTCCTTTTGATTTTTGGAAAACACGCATGTCTACTTTCTTACAGTCACTTGATTATCGCATGTGGATGTTAGTCCAGGAAGGTTACACAAAACCAACTAGATTAGTTGATGGAATTAGGGTAGATACACCCTATGCAGATTGGACTATAGAAGAACGTGACTTAGCACAATTAAATGCGAAATGTTTAAATAGTTTCTTTTGTGCTTTAAAATCTGAAGACTACATGCGAGTTTCTACTTGTAAAAGCGGAAAAGACATATGGGATAGACTTTGTATCACTTATGAAGGGACAAATGAGGTTAAGCAATCAAGACTCAATATCTTGTTACATGACTACGAATTATTTCGCATGAAACCTAATGAATCTATATCTGACATATACACAAGATTCACTCAAATTGTCACCTCTTTGCATGCACTTGGTAGGGAATTAACTAATGCTGAAATGGTTAATAAGATTCTTCGTTGTTTACCTACTGCATACGATGCTAAAATTACTGCAATTACAGAGTCAAAAGATCTGAACATTTATTCTATTGACAATCTTCTTGGTTCACTCATTGCTTACGAGCAAGGAGTAAGTCAAAGAAAGATTGATGCAGGTGAGCCAAGAAAGGACAAGAATATTGCACTAAATGTGGAAGAGTCAGAAAGTGAACACTCACAACCTGAGGATGAAGATGATATAGCACTGATGACTAGACAATTCAAAAGCTTTTTAAAGAGGAAACAGAAGAGACGCCAGCAATGGAATAGAGGTAAGTATAACAAAATGGCAAGGTTCCTAATGAAGTGATTTGTTATGAATGCAGGAAACCAGGTCATATAAAGACTGATTGTCCAAAACTCAAAGCCTCTCCTAGCAAGGAGAAGGTAGAGGAGAAACCAATGGTAAAGAAGGGCAAGAAGAAGTTTCAAAAGGCTTTTTGGGCGGACTCAGCTTCAGACTCATCTGAGACTGATAAAGAAGAAGAAGTCACCAACCTTTGCTTGATGGCAGATAAAGCTGAACAATCAGATCAAGAAGAGGTATGTGATTTAACTTATAATGAATTGTTTGAAGTTTCTGAACACATGCATGATGCATATAGGAAAACTAAAAAGATGCATGCTAGTTTAGTTTTAGAATTGGAAGAGCTTAATAAGGAACACGAAATCCTTAGGAAAGATCATGCTTTAATTGATAGCAACCACATGAAACTACTTGATGAATATGATGACTTGAATAAAAATTTTGAGAATTTAAAATCATCCTATGCTGAACTTGAAAAAGAATTTGAGAAATTTAAGGATGAATCTGAGCACAAGACATATAGAGTCAATTATACAAATCGAATCTTGGAAGAAATGAATTCATTTTATAAACTTACTATAAGTGCTCTCGAGGATAAAAGGAACCCCCCTAAACATGAAGATTTTACAAATCCTAAGTATTATCCTAAATTTATGAAATCCCTTAGAAGACAATCATATGAGAGAAAACATAGGAATATTTTTCCTAATGTTAAATGTAACAATTGTAGATTTTTGGGACATATATCTCACACCTGCACTTTAAACATGAAACCTAATTTAGTGTGGAGAACTAAGATGCATAAACCTAGACATATCACACATGCATCTGATTATAAATTTCATAAAGGTGAACCCAAACTAGTTTGGGTTCCCAGGTCTAACATTTGAGAATTTTGCAGGTATACTCTCACACAAGACCTCGTGAGAGTATATGGTACCTGGACAGCGGATGTTCTAAGAACATGACTGGAGATACTGCTCAATTCATAACGCTGGAAGCCAGGAGTGGAGGCAAGGTTACACTTGGAGATAATACCACAAAGAAAGTGGTTGGATCAGGTATGATTGGAAATTTGAAAAACTTTTTCATAGATAATGTTTTATTAGTTGAAGGCTTGAAACATAATTTGCTTAGCATAAGTCAGCAATGTGATAAGGGCTATAATGTAAAATTTTTACCTACTAGCTGCATAATTAGCCTAAATGGGAAAATTGTTTTAAATGGAAAAAGGGTGAACAATGTTTACATGCTAGATTTAAATTGTATTCAATCTCCTACTGCTTTTTGTTTGAAAACTGTTACTGATGAATCATGGCTTTGGCATAGGAGACTTTGTCATTCTAGTATGAAAAATCTTAGAAAAATTACCCAAAAGAATTTGGTGAGAGGAATACCTAAACTAGACTTTACTAAGGACCATCTGTGTGATGCATGTCAATTAGGAAAACAAGTGAGGTCCTCATTTAAGTCCATTAAAGATCTTAGGACCAGTAAACCTTTAGAAATTCTACACATGGATCTTTTTGGACCAGTAAGCACTGTTAGTCTTGGAGGAAAGGTATATGGATTTGTTATAGTAGATGATTTTTCAAGATTCACCTGGGTTAAGTTTCTTTTTCATAAGAGTGAATCATTTGAGGAATTCAGAAATTTTTCAACTTGGATACAAAGAAAACTAGGATGTGAAATAATTTCTATACAAAGTGATCATGGAGGAGAATTTGAAAATGAAAGATTTGAAGATTTCTGTAAAGAAAATGGGATTGATCACAATTTTTCTGCACCTAGAACTCCTCAACAAAATGGAGTAGTTGAAAGAAAGAACAGAACATTAATAGAAGCCGCCCGAGCAATGTTAGCAGAATACTCACTTCCTAGATATTTTTGGGCTGAGGCGGTTAGCACTGCATGCTATGTTCTGAATAGGGTGAATGTGAGATCAAATTTGAATAAAACACCCTATGAGTTGCTAAAAGGTAGAACACCAAATTTGTCTCATTTGCATGTATTTGGTTGCAAGGTGTTCATACATAATAATGGAAAATCTGCCTTAGGAAAATTTGATCCAAAATTAGATGAAGGAATTTTTGTTGGATATTCAAGTGTTGGAAAATCTTATAGAGTATTCAACAAAAGAACTTTAGTTATTGAAGAAACCACACATGTTGTTTTTGATGAAAATGGAAACATGGAAGAGCCAAAAGTTGTTGAAGAAGAAATTGAAGAAAACTCCCAAAAGATAGATAGATTAAATTTGGAAGAAAATGTGGAAGAAAATTTAGAAAGAGAAGACCCTTTGCCTAGAGATTTGAGATTTTCTAAAAACCACCCAAAGGAATTAATCATAGGTGAACCAAGTGAGGGTGTTAGAACTAGGCATGGATTAAACAAGGAAGTCAATCATTCAGCCTTTATTTCAACTGTTGAACCCACTAACATTGATCAAGCACTTTCAGATGAATTTTGGATATTGGCCATGCAAGAAGAGTTGAATCAATTTGTAAGGAATAAAGTCTGGGAACTAACTACAATGCCAAAAGATCAAAGTGTTGTTGGAACCAAGTGGGTGTTCAAAAATAAAATGAATGACTCAGGAGTAGTCATAAGAAATAAGGCTAGATTAGTAGCTAAGGGGTATAATCAAATTGAAGGAATTGATTTTGAGGAAACTTTTGCTCCTGTAGCTAGACTTGAAGCAATTAGGGTTTTACTAGCCTTTGCCTGCTTTAAAGGTTTTAAGTTGTTTCAAATGGATGTCAAAAGTGCCTTTTTAAATGGAGTAATTGAAGAAGATGTTTTTGTAGAACAACCTCCAGGTTTTGAAAATTCTAAATTTCCAAATCATGTTTTCAAATTAAAAAAGGCATTATATGGATTGAAACAGGCACCTAGGGCTTGGTATGAGAGGTTAAGCACCTTCCTACTTGAAAGATCTTTTGAAAAAGGAAGTGTGGATACAACTCTCTTTTTAAGGAAAATTGGAAAGGATATACTTATTGTTCAAATTTATGTGGATGTCATCATCTTTGGATCTTCAAATAAACATCTTTGTGATGATTTTTCTAAAACAATGAGTAGTGAATTTGAAATGAGTCTAATGGGAGATTTAAATTACTTTCTAGGATTTAGCATTAAGCAACTTGAGGAAGGTACTTTTCTCAGTCAAACCAAATATATTAAGGACATCCTCAAAAAATATGAAATGGACAATGCTAAACCTGTTAGTACACCAATGAGTTCTTCAGTTCAGTTAGATAAAGACCTTAAGGGAAAATCTGTTGATCAAAAGAAATTTAGAGGAATAATTGGATCTTTACTTTACTTGACTGCTAGCCGACCAGATATTATGTTTAGTGTTTGCTTATGTGCTAGATTTCAATCTGATCCAAAAGAATCACATTTGACAGCAGTGAAAAGGATTTTAAGATATCTACTAGGAACTCAAAACTTAGGAATTTGGTATCCTAAGTTTAGCTCTTCATTTGAAATTATTGGTTACTTAGATTCTGACTTTGCAGGATGTAGAGTGGATAGGAAAAGTACTTCTGGAACATGTCAATTCATTGGAAATTCATTAGTTTCATGGTCTAGTAGAAAACAAAATTCAGTGGCACTATCTACTGCAGAAGCAGAATACATTGCATTAGGAAGTTGTGTGGCACAAGTACTTTGGTTAAAGCAACAGTTGATTGACTTAGGATTAACTATAGGCACTATTCCAATTTATTGTGACAATACTAGTGCTATTTGCATTTCCAAAAATCCTATTCAACATTCTAGAACCAAACACATTGATATAAGGCATCATTTCATAAGGGATCATGTATCCAAAGGAGAAATTGAACTCATTCATGTTTCAACTGAAAATCAACTTGCAGACATTTTTACAAAACCTTTAGCCTTTGATACCTTCAGTACTTTAAGAACAAGGCTTGGTGTTATTGATTTGAATGCTTAACCAAAATGTCTTTGCAACATTGATACTTGTTGTGTTTTGTTTTTGTGATTTTGTGAATTTTGTGTGTTTTTGAATGAATTGTTTTTGCATTTATGATTTTGTCTTATGTTTTCTGTGTTTTTGATTGTGTTTGTTGATTTTGTTAAATTAAAAAATTTAAAATTTAAAAAATTGTTTTTGGAGGAAATCGTCCAGGACGAAATTCTTTCGTACGGGACGATGTGTTAAGAAACAGTTTGCGTGAATTTAAACCGTTTTGAGAGCAGTTTTTTATTGGATCGTCTGTACGATCTGTGATCGTCCAGTACGAATTTTTTCTTTTTCTCAAACGTCGGGACGATTGAATGCAGCGGTTGAGTGGATAAGACAGTTTTTAATGCGAACTTCGTCTGTACGAAATATTTTTTCGTCTGTACGAACATGTGTCGATTCATTGTAGGGGACGGTTTTCAAGAGTCATTAAAACGAAACGCTTTTTGATCGTCTGTACGAAATATTTTCGTATGTACGATCGGTCAAGTCAAAAAGCCTGTACGAAGGGACGCATCGTAAGTTGTGTTGAATACGAAAAGCCGTTACATTTAGGACGAATTGGATCGTCTGTACGAAATTACTTCGTCCAGACGAACGATAATTTTTCGTCCAGGACGAATATTTTCGTCCAGGACGAACGTATCGTTTTTCTTTAAATATGAGGGCTTTCAAACTTGACAATCACACTTTCAAACATCTTTTTCAATCCCTTTCTACATCAAATCAACTATGGCCTCCTACTTCAATCTCTTTGGCGGCATTCCTCCTCCTCCTCCTCCAGAACAGTAGAAGTTTTTTTTTATGTGTGTCTGTTGTATTTTTTGTTTTGTTGTTTTGTTTCTATCTTATATGTGTTATTGTAGTTGTTGTTATGTTTTTGTTTAAGTTCAATGTTTTTATGTAATCTTTTTTTTTAATCAATGAAAGTTTGTTTGATTTAGATTTGTTTTGAAATGTGGCTAATCTTTATGAATTTCATTAATATTGTTTTTAATCTACATTGTGCTCAAATTCGATTGTAATGTGAGATTATCTATATTAGAAAATCTAGACTTTCTAAATTTATAATTTGTTTATAACTTGTTGTATTTAGAATTTTTAAATTCATGTCTATTCATTTAGACTACATAAAATTTAATATTGTTATTGCAATCTTGATGTTATCTTAATTTGTATTTCTATGCTCAAATGATATTTATGCACCTAGAAATATTTGAAATGTTAGATTATAGATTTTGGAAAGAATTGGTCAAATTACTCTTGAAAATTGTACAAATGTACAAAAATCAAAAGGGATTCGCAAAAATTTGCAAAGTGAAAAAGAGGCACAAAATAAGCCCAACCAAAGACAAATGCACAAAAAATGTGCTCCAAAACTTTGAAAAGATGTGCAAAGCACCACATGAGGTAATTCTCTTCTTTCCAAATTCGTTTAATCTCTTAATTCAAGTTGATCTAATGTTCATTTATATTCTATTGAACTTTGAAATATAGAATTTTTTTTACATCTCACTTGTAATGATTTTCAATAATCAAAATGTCTAAATTGAATCATGTCTTTGATAAATTCTTCTTACTTACAATGTTATATCATTTCATAAATTTTATGAATTTCTATGATTGACCTAATATCTTTAGTTTAAAATTGCATACCCTATGTCAAATCACAATTTAGATTAAAATTTTAACAATGAATTTCATATTATTATTTACATTTCTTGCGTATTTTCTTCACTTTTTGTTGCTGTCAAAAAGGGGGAGAAATTATTATGTTTGTGTTTGTGTTTTTGTTTGTGGTTTGTGTTTTCTGTGTTAAAAATTTTTGAAAAACAAAAATATTGTTCTTTAATGCCTCCTTATTTTAATGTACTCATAAATTCAGGGGGAGTTTAGGAGATAAGAGATTTTGTTTTAACTTGAAACCATACTAATAATAATTGTTTTGCCATCATCAAAAAGGGGGAGATTGTTTGAATAGTTGCTATTTGAATGATTTATATTTGTGCAACTTATGTAGTTTTGATGATTCCAAACATTATTGTTCAAATGAATAGTTATCTCCTAACAATTTCAGAAGATTTGCACTTCTCTTGTGTGTACTAACATTTCAGGAAAATCAGACTCCAGACTACAAAAACTTCAAATCAAATTCAACATGAGAAATTTTGTTTATTTGAAGTTTGTCTTTTCTTTGAATTAATTTTGAAAGGGAGTGATTGTAATTGAGTGAATAAAATCTCACACACACAAACTAAGGAGATCTTGAAATTCTATACTGATCGTACAGGACGATATATATCGTACTGGACGATCTGTCAGTTATCTCCTATAGAGCATTTGGAACGAATAGGAACTTGCTTTGAAAAAATTTTTCTAAGTCCTATTCGTCCAGGACGAATTTTTATATCGTCCCGGGCGATGGGTTCTCTGTAAACATTTCGTCCAGACGAATTTTACCATCGTACGAGGCGACCAGTCCTCTGGAAAAATTTCGTCCAGACGAAAATAAATATCGTACCGGACGAACAGCTCTCTGGAAAATTTTCGTCCAGACGAAACCAAATTATCGTCCCCGGCGATTGGTCCTCTGGAAAATTTTCGTCCAGACGAAATAAATAATCGTCCAGGACGATCGGCTCTCTGGAAAATTTTCGTCCCGACGAACATATTTTCGTCCAAACGATAAACCGACTTAGGACAGTTTTCAGCAGTTTCTAGAACCGACCTTGTAATAACCGTTCGTACTGGACGAACCTAGTTCGTACAGGACGATCAGCTGTACGAAGTTATTTCGTACACATATACAAATTGGGTCGTTTCAGATCGTTTAAGTAAAATCGTCCAGGACGATCCACGATCGTACCGGACGATCCACTGCGTACAGAATTGAAAACTTGCAGTTTTTGGGCGGTTTTTCATGTCTTTTGTATAAATACTTCAAATTAGACTGCCACCCAATCTTTTTGTCATTTGATCTTCGTGCCTATTGAGAGAATAGCTAAGGGGAGAGTGGAAGAGAGTATTCAAAGGAGGATTCCTACCATTGGAGCGAGAAGGCTTCACTTGGATTGCAAAGGTAAGAATCTCTACTTGTGAAATTGGATTTCTTCACTCTTTTCTTTTCTTCCTTCTAGATTCTTGTGAGAAGATCATTCAAGAAGGTCCGGTTCACTGCCGACACTTGGAGAGTGTGAACAGACGTGGGTTCTCTGCCTACACTAGGAGAGTGTAAAAGGAAGAAGGTTCTCTGCCTACACTTGGAGAGTGTGAACAGCCGTAGGGTTCTCTGCCCACACTAGGAGAGTGTGAAAGGACGACGGTTCTCTGCCCACACTAGGAGAGTGTGAAAGGACGACGATTCTCTGCCAGCACTGTGGATTGTGTAAAAGGACGACGGTTCTCTGCCGCACCGGGGAGTGGTGAAAAGAGGGTTTTGTACAGGCTTCTCCGCCTTGCTGTGGGTGCTAAAGGAGAGTCACTTTGTGGTATTAGTGCAATACTCAGAGGGTGCCTCTAAGGAGTGGATGTGGGTCTGGTTATAGACCGAACCACTATAAATCTGGTGTCATTTACTTTACTGCTTTTACGTTTCCGCATTTTAAATTTCTGTTTTAACAACTCTGTGGTTGAAAAACATTTTTCTACAAACTTTAAAAGAAAATTTCATTTCGGTTCAACTTTAATTTTAAGAGGGTTTAAAATTTTTAAAACTACCAATTCACCCCCCTCTTGGTAGCCGTGGGACATTTACTTAGGCTTAACAACCTAATTACTAGACTCAACACTACCCACAGGCTAATGGATTGGCTGAAGCCTTCAATAAAACTTTGATTCAAATCATCAAAAAGACCCTCGATGATAATAAACGACAGTGGGATGAGAGGTTGGTGGAGGCTTTGTGGGCCTATAGGACCACTTACCGAACCCCGACCCAATCCACACTGTTTGCACTAGTGTATGGATCTGAGGTCGTACTCCCTCTTGAAGTTCAAATCCCTTCGCTCAGAATTGCAATTCAGAACCAGATTACAACTCAACAAAATGCACAACTCCGTCTAGAAGAACTTGAAAGCCTCGAAGGATGTCGTCTTCAGGCTCAGCAAAACTTAGAGTTGTACAAAGCCCGAATGATTCAAGCTCACGATAAGTTAGTGCGACCTAGAACCTTCCAAGTAGGCGACTTGGTCTTGGTTCTTCGGAGGCCTATCTTAGCGCACCGAAAACTCGGTGGGAAGTTTGAACCAACTTGGGAAGGACCCTTCGTAGTGGAAACAGCCTACGAAGGAGGCTCGTATCAGCTAGTGGATTGTAAAGGAAATCACCCAATGCTTCCTGTAAACGGGCATTTCCTTAAAAAATACTATGCTTGATGTAGCTCGAATGTTCAATCAATAAAATCTTCAAGTTTCAATCAATTTTGTCTAATTGTCTTCAAATCTTTTTATAATTTAATACCTTTTTTTAGGCTAAGAAATGATTCTTCAGGTCTTCTTGTCTTAACTTCAAGCCTTTTAGTGGTGGTGTTCGCCCTTTCGAGGCACCACCCTAAAATTTAAATCTTAATTTTGATCTTATATAGAGCAAGTTTCCTCTATATACGATCTTTCAAGCCTGATCACTTGTGCAAAGCAAGTTTCCTTTGCACATGATCAATCCAGACCCGATCATCCGTAGAGCAAGTTTCCTCTACCAATGATCATTTCAATCTTGATCTTATATAGAGCAAGTTTCCTCTATATACGATCTTTCAAGCCTGATCACCTGTGCAAACCAAGTTTCCTTTGCATATGATCAATCCAGACCCGATCATCCGTAGAGCAAGTTTCCTCTACCCATGATCATTTCAATCTTGATCTTATATAGAGCAAGTTTTCTCTATATACGATCTTTCAAACCCGATCACCTGTGCAAAGCAAGTTTCCTCTGCACATGATCAATCCAGACCCGATCATCCGTAGAGCAAGTTTCCTCTACCCATGATCATTTCAATCTTGATCTTATATAGAGCAAGTTTCCTCTATATACAATTTTTCAAACCTGATCACCTGTGCAAAGCAAGTTTCCTCTGCACATGATCAATCCAGACCCGATCATCCGTAGAGCAAGTTTCCTCTACTCATGATTATCTTAATCTTGATCTTATATAGAGCAAGTTTCCTCTATATATGATTTTTCAAGTCTGATCTCTTATGTAAAGTAAGTTTCCTTTACATATGATCAATCCTGACCCGATCACCCGTAGAGCAAGTTTCCTCTACCAATGATCATTCCAGATCCCGATCTTATATGGAGCAAGTTTCCTCTATGTACGATCTTTCAAACCTGATCCCCTGTGTAAAGTAAGTTTCCTTTACATATGATCAATCCAGATCTGATCTGTCAAAGGAAGCAATGCTTCCTTCCCACTAGATCTTTAATTTTCTCTCCTTGAGATTCGACTTGCTAGTGATAGAGTACGCCTTCCATGGCACTACCCTAGTTCCAGATCAAACTTCGATTCTTCAGGAATGGATTTTCCTTCCCTTAGAATCAAAACTCCAGACTTGACCTTTTTCGGTCAATGCCAATATGTGCAATAGAATTTCATTCTATTACACATATTGGGGGTCCGTTTGTTGACCTCATTTTTGTATGAGGTCACTAAGGACCTATCCAGACTCCAGATCAATCTAAAAAAAAACCTAGGATTCTCCAAAATCCAGACCTTAGGATCCATTCTAGATCCTAGGACCCTTCTAGACTCCAGACCCTAGGATCCACTCTAGACCCTAGGATTCTTCCAGACCAATCTAGATATTAGGATCTATTCTAGACCCTAAGACTCTCCTAGATTCAAACCCTATGATCTTCTTAGACCCTAGGAGATGCCTAGACCTTAGTTCAATTCAAACTTAAATCAAATCCAGACTTTAAACCCATTCAGATCTTAATCTCCAGTTTGATCTTAGATCTTACCTTTGATCTAGCTTTAAACCTATCTAATCATTTATAATCCCCTAAATGACTATAAATGATTTGGATAATTCAAACTTAATATATCAAACTCAAAATCCAGATCAAATCCAAAATCTAGACCCACATCCAATGCTAAAAGGCCAAGTCCTAAAAGCCTTTTTCAGCAAATTTTCAAACACTTCAAAATCAATCAATTGACCTCCGATTCAGAGTCTGTTAGTTGCATACTGATGGGACATGTATCCGGAGGAAATCCTCCAAATTTGCGCCCATTCCGAGGTCTTTAACCCCAGAAACTTAATCAAAATCCAAAGGCTGTAAAACCTTCAAATATTTACAGCCTATGCCACTGGACTTGCCATTAAGAAGATTTTGACCTTAGAGCTCTCTTCAAAGCCTCTAATTACTTCCAGACCCTTAATTATGACTCACTGAACAGTAAACTGCATTTTGGTTGACCCACTTTGACCCCCAGTCGACCAGGGGTCAAAATGACCAAAATACCCCTATGGGGCTCAAATGGTGATTTCAAACCAAATGAACTCCGAATTGAACGCAACCACCTCCAGCAAGTTTCAAATATCAAACCAAACTTGTTTGACCCATTTCCAAGCTTTGGGTCAACCTGGTTGACCAAGTCAACCTAGTTGACCTAAGAGACCTTTTAAGGGTCCAAATGGGTGTTTTGACCCAAATGACCTCTCCAGGCCATGGAACCACTTCCATTGGTCTTGAAACGTCATTTGAAACCTGTTGGACCCATTTCCAAACCCTAGGTCAACCTGGTTGACCAAGTCAACAGGTTTGACCCAAGTGACCCTTTAAGGGTCCAAATGGGTGTTTTGACCCAAATGACCCCTCTAGGCCATGGAACCACCTCCATTAGTCTTGAAGCGTCATTTGAAACCTATCGAACCCATTTCCAGACCCTGAACCCAGTTGGTTGACCAGGTGAACCAATTTTGGCTTAAGGGCCCATTAAGGGCCCATTAAGCCCTTTTGACTCAAATGAACCATCCAATCCCTGAAACCACCTCTATCAGTCTTCAAATATTATTTTAAACCTGCACAACCTTGAACCACCCCTTGAGTCAACCTAGTTGACCCAGTCAACCTAGGTTGACTCAAAATTTCCTTAAGGCTTTTAATGGGTTATTTCAACTCATTAAACCCATTGAATCCATTTCAAAACTCCAAAATTAACTTCAAACATAGCCTAACCATGTTTTTGGATGTTGGCCAATCAAACCCATTTAGAGTTGACCAAGTCAACTCTAAGGATGGGTCAAATCCATCCCAAACCTCATATTAAACTCAAATCTCAATCCCTTCATTTGACCTTTGCTCTAAATCAAACCAATTATCTCTTGAGGTCATTTGGCTGCCACCTCAACAGTCAACATGGTCAATTGACCAGTCAACACATGGTCAACAAACCCTTAAGTAGCCAAATCTTTTGGCCCAAGCCACTTCAACTCATTTGAACTCCCAATGACCCACCACTTCAGTTCCTGAACTCCTCCCCATGCCACCTCAGCCTCCCTTGACCCGTTGACTGGTCAACAAAGTCAAATCAAGCCCTCAAATCCTCCCAAATGGCCATAATCAGCCTTCAACCCCTTTTTCTCCATTAGTGCTGCCTTAGGCCGACCTATTTGTGGTTTAAAGCTCACTCAAGGCCCTCCTAACAAGGATCAGGCCCTGGTTTAGCCTCAAATGGCAGTGGTCCCCCCACCTCCCTAAGGTTGGCCAATGGTTGGAGGGCCTTTCCCAGCCTTTCTCCCTGCCACCTAACGGCTTGGGACACTTGTCCCTCATCAGGGAGAGCCCCCTGATGCATCCCAGCCATCCATTTGGCTGGGGGACGTTTGAATAGGGGGGGTAATGCCCTAATGAAAATCTATCTATCTCATTCTTGCTCCAGCCTCTGAAGCCGAAAGTTCTTTTCGTTTTGAGTCTCTGGGACTTCCTCTACCCTCCCACTACAAAATCCAGGTGGTTGCCCGTCACCGGCGGCGAGTTCTCCGGCGAAACCACCACCCAGTCCGTCCCAAGCCTGTAGCGGCCAATCCAGACGTGTTTGAGCTCCATTTTCTGCTGGGGATCTACACTTGGACAATCTACAAGCTCATCCATCCAGAAATATCGAAGATCCAGCGGTATAATCCCTCAAAACTCTAGATTTAGTACACATTAGATAGGGTTATTTAGCTTTTCGTATAGGACGTTTTAGGTTAAATGAACCTCCCCCATGATTTCTGTTCATGTACCCTCATTGGGTTTAAATTTTCAAGTTATTTCATCCACCCGTTCGTTCAAACGAGTCAAAAAACCATTTCTAGGGCGTCACTCGCAGTTTCCGGTGAGTGTACGTTTTCTGGACCGTTGATCGTTCGATCAACGGTCCAGATCGAGCCCTTCCGCGGACCGATACAACCGTGCGTTCGATCCGTTGTCTGATCCGCCGTCCGGCGACATCTGGGCCCTCGGATCAGAAACCGCGGAATTGAATCGCGCCGTCTGATCTTGTCCCGCTGAGATCAACCGCGGGATGCGATCTCGTCCGTTGGATCGAACCAGCGATGATCCGACGGCGCGGAGGGCTCGCTGACGTGGTTAAGTGAAACCGCATCCAGCGCCCCGCGACCGATGCGTGGCTGACCGCCGTCACGCCGTCGCGCCGCCTCCGCGTTTTTGACTCTGTGAACCAGAGCGCGCCGCCTCTGGTTTGGCCGAATCAGGGAGCTCCACGTGTGCAGCCAGCCGCCAGGTAATTAAAAAAAAATGATTTTATTTAGTTTTAAATCATTTTTTAATTACAGATTGCCCTTAAATTAACTTAAAATTATTTTAAAATTATAAAAAAATATCTATTTTATATAAATGTTATCAGAAAATTTAAAACATTATTTTAAAATTAACTTTAAGATAAAATATTAATATATTTTGAAATATTTTGAATATTATTTATTTCAAGTTAATTTTTAATTAAAATAAACTTAAATAAAATTTAAAACTCCATTTTAAAATGTATTTTAATTATATATATATATATATATATATATATATATATATATATATATATATATATATATATATATATACACACACACACATATATATATATATTCTTAAATCTTTAAGCCTTGAGAGTTCCCTTTGAAATTTTAAGCATGGGTTGAATATGTGAATAGAAGTCATTGGGGAATGATTAGTGAGTGATTAGGTTTTAATCATTCACTAATCAAAACTTTATTATCTTAATTACCAACAATATTTGCATGCTTAGGTTGTACACACACATGCACTTAGCCTAGGTTCTCCTAGCTTTAGGATTTGATTGTTTCTATGTGCTTATGTCATGTTAAGTTAAGGGTTAGAGAAACCTTGATTCAAACCTATCAAACTTAGGGACATTAAGGACAAAAATTAAGGATTTTGATTAGAAAACTTAGAAAATTCATTGTGATTAGGATTTGTACCTTCTTGACTTGAAACTTCAAACACTTAAACTTAGTGACATGTACAGCCATTAGGAAAAGTTTCACTGAATTTGGAAATCATTAAGGCCCTTAATTAATTTTCTTAAGTTTAAGCCTTAATTAAGCCTTAAAACCTTCCGGAAAATGTAATAAATTCAATTTAAACCTGAAAATTATGTTTAACCTCTCTAACTGACCATAATTCAACCCGTAACCAATGAAAATTAAAATCAAAATTATTTGACAGCAATTTGAACTTTAATCTAATTTTAAGTGAAAATCAATATTTAATTCATTTAATTAATTAAAAAATTTTAAAATTTCCAAAAATTTCCCAAACACTTGGGAATCTCTCCTTAGTTCATTTCTGACCTTTGGAGTTGATTTCAAGGAGTTTGGGATTCATTTGGAGGAAAATCATAAAAAGGCCCTCTAATTAAGAAATTTCAAAAATTCCTTAAAATGTTCAAAACTTCAATAATTCATAACTAATTCCAGAAAAATCAAAATCACACAAAATCACTTGCATTCAACTCCTAATAAGGTCTAATATTTACTAAAAATGTTAAAACTCCAGAAAAGCATTAAATTCAAAAAGTCAACAAATTGGTCAAACCATAGTTCAAAACTAGTACAAAACTTCAAACCTTTGTAATACAATGCAGAAAAATCCGATTTCAACGTACTTACCTTCTAACTGATCGTCGTAAGGTCTAGTATTTTAATAAAATACAAACATTCTAGAATTTGAACTTAATCAAAAAGTCAATTTTCAACCCCTTAATTAAATGATTAAAATATTCAAAAAAATCTTAAAATTTCAAAATCATTCTAAAACTCCAGAAAATGTTAACTTAATGTTTAAAACATTCAACAAACCTTTTAAAACACAACAACCATTTTAAAGATGAAGTTTATTGGCTGGACTACTACGGGCTGCGGGGCTAAGTGTCCTAAGGAGGCTGGTTCCTCGAGCCTGGTGGCACAACGCTACGAATGGATTCGAAGGGGTGTTAAAACTTAAAAATAAATTAATCATTAATTATCTAACCTTTTAAAACTTCTAATTTAACCACATTAATTTAGTTTATCGGCTGGACTACTCCGGGCTGCGGGGCTAAGTGTCCTAAGGAGGCTGGTTCCTCGAGCCTGATGGCACAACGCCACGAATCAATTAATGGCAAACTTAAATTAATCAATTTTAAAAAATCAGCAACCAAACATTTCTAATAAAATTCATTAATTCTTAAGCCATAACCAACCCAAAATACTTAACTATACCGGATACCACTGGGTAACCCAGGCCTACGAGGCTATTAACTTAGCCCCAAGGAAGGTGAAATAAACTTCACGGCCTCGGTGTGAAACAAAGGTGATATCCAACAAATAATTAAGTAAGTCTTAAAATTAACCTCAAGCCATTAATATTTGAATTCAAACTTAAAATCCCTTAATCCTTCCAACCAATCGAACCTTAGATAACTTTAACTAATAATCCTAATTAGGATACATCAAAACCACACGACCTACCTCACACACTTTAGATGGTTTGCTAGGATCACCGACCTTAGTTTTAGGATAGGCCGGTGTTTTACTTTTTGCAATTGTGTGCCGAGTTTTCGAGTTTTTACTGCATGTTGTTTGCTAGTGTAGAATTGATGTGTCTATTTACTTACTTCTTGCATTCTATGATTGATTGTACGTTAGATTTACCCCTAGGTTAGGAGCGAATTATACTTGTGCAATCTTATGCAGGTGGCCATGCTCATACAAGGAGCTAAAAATTAAAGGGGGCAGTTAATAAAAAAATATATATACTCTTTGCACAGGTACCTGCCGCGCTTAAGACCCTCTTTAAATAAAAAGAGCATGGCCAAGTGTGGCTAAAAAAAATGCATTTCAATTTTTCATATTATAACTGCTTGGGAATATATACAACTGTTGATTATTAGGATAACCTTGCAGGATCGAGTCTAGATTTTCTTATTTCTCTCAATGTAAATTTAATTCAGTTAAGGTTGTAATTCTTTAAAATGATTTGAGATTGGGATATGAATATCCAATTTGAATTCCAAAGAGGTGAAGACATCCCTAAAGGGGAGAGTCTTCTTCCATTTGGGATTCAAATTAGGATACTTTGCAAATATCCAAAGAGGAAGGATAACACCCCAATCAAGGGGGAGTTTCTTTCCATTTGGATATCCTGAACCGACGAATCGAGATGTTCGTGAGAAGATGAAGGATTGGACAACGAGAAGAATCCCAAGTCTCAAAATCATTTGATTTAGGATTAGAAATCCGGGTTGTAGTCAGTGGTGCCCGGCCACTTTAATTTCTTGTAATTTCTGAGATGTAATAATGAGTGGCACTTGCCATATGGACATTCAATTTGATATATTTAATTGATTTATTTAATTGATTGCGCATTAGAACTCCTATTTTTCTAGTCTTTTTATTTGCATGCCGTGTTTGATTTAGCCTGGAGTTCGAATTTAGGCTCTTAGGGGTCTATCAAAAAATTCTTCTACTTTGATTAAATAAAATTTTTAAGATAAGATAGAAACTCTAAACGGTCTTAAGAAGTAAGCTCGGACTCGCCGAGGGTTTTTCATGCATTCATATTATACTTTCTCAACCTTGTTAGGCATCTCCCCGCCTGCGGGTTCTGGCAGACCACCTGGCCTATGAGGGTGCCGATCTGTCAAGGGGATGTTATGCAATCTCTAGGGAAAAACCTATTTTCTAAGCCAAAATTTTTAAACTGCTACATACAAATTTTGCATTCAATCGAGTCAATTAGCATGCATCGCATTAGCAACAAATTTAAAAGAGTCTAATATTTAATGGCATTGCTTAGACATCAAACCCAACATAAGTTCAAGGGACAATTTAGGATCTGCTCTAGATGTCGGTCCCGTTCTCAAATACCTTCCTTAAATAACGTCCCGACTACTCTACATAAAAAGACCGGATTTATATTTTAAAATTGTTTAGGTGGTTTAGCTGGCTCCCCAATCCAGGCCGGGGTAAGACCAGAATTGCATTGCACTAGCTAGGTTCGGGGTGCTAACTTTTAGTGCCCAATTTAGACTTAGGTTCTGAGGCCGGCTCGGGTCATAAGACCTCAACTTCCGAGAATTGAATCTCAAATTTCTAATAAAATGAACCACTTAAACTAAAAATTTCTTTCAATCAAATACAAGCCTAACACTTAGGATAGATTGGGGTGTTTCTGAAGTAATTCAGAATCCCAAAACACCTCCTACACTTCTTCTTTTGATTCCAGAAATAAGTGCTCAACATTGAACCAATCCCGATTGAAAATTCCTACCCTTTTCATCCTTTGATATCGATCTTTGAAATTCTTAAATAAAATTTATATCGCTATTTTAATCGAGAGTTTTCGTAGGAAATTTCGATTTCCTACGATGTAATTAACTACGAGGGCTTGCGCTCGTAGGAGATTTAGTAACCCAGATCTACTTTTCAAATTCAAAATCTTTCAAAATCTCTAACTAATTATTTTTGGAAAATTTAAAATACAACGATCATTATCGTCATTTTCAAACGATCGATAATGATTAATATCTCCTTTCTCTGGACAGGTATATTAATTATTATCGTGGATTTGATTATGAAATTAATGATTTTTGGATTTGATTTCAAATTTTGATTTTGAAATTTGAACCAATTAGTGAATGATATTCTCCCCTTTGGGATGATATATCGTTCCTAATGTTGTGTTAGATTTCAAAATTAAAATTCAAGATTTAATCTTCTCAAAGATAATTATATATTTTCAAAACTATACATACTTAAATATTTTTTTTCAATCAAAACAAAGAGGAGTTCCAATCCTAGATGCAATAATTGCAATATTCTGTTCATCCCAACAATAAAGAGGAAGCTGAGGCATCCTGATCCAAATTGGCGAAGTTAAACCCTTCATAGATGATGTTGAAAAATCTGGATTCCATTTTTCCATGCCTATAATGTGATTATTGACAAACCAGGGTCCACCTGAGAGAACTTCCTCCATTGACTCATGATCATTGAATGAGCACAAAAACCAGCCTTCACCGATTGTAGTAAAATGAAATTTGCCCAGCTTATTCCATTGTTTTCTAATTTACCACGCAACCAAGTGTGGAGGCATTACCTTGGCAAAAACTTTAATTACCAATGATTTCAACAATCTATTGGCATTAATATTTTCCAATTCTCCACATAGCTTCACTGCCTTACCATCATCAGACATGACAACATCTTCTTCTTTAAAATTTAATTTGATGTAAGGTTTAGTAATTCCATTACTAAATTTCTGCTCAAGAGATGATTTATTAGACAAAACACCAATAACCTTGTCTGCAAATGATATATCCTTATCAACCAGAGCTGATTTGAAATAAGGTGTTTTAACCCTTTCTCTATCAAGATGTAAAGGACTATCCTGACATTCGCCTAAATTAGGTGAATCACATTTCCTGACTTCCAATAAATCCAAACTAGAATTCGCCTGATTACTCCATCCAACAGGTTTATTTTTGCTGAGATGCGTAGCAGTATTACTCTCTGAAGCACCAGATGACTTATTAGGGAAATGAATTTCTTTGGTCATCGAATATAGGGAATTTACGTTTATCTTGCTGCCAAGGATAGAGATTGCACTTGAATTACCAAAACGATTCACAAAAATTTTCATTCCCGAAGAGGAAGCCCCCGGATTTGGAGAGAATTTTTGAAAACCCGATAGGTTATCATTTTTACAGTCTGCAGTCGAATCAACCTCCTTTCCCTTACCTTCCACCAGAGAAACCTTATTTTGTTGATCATCAATCCTCTATGAGATGACCAGTTCACCTCTTGCTCTTCGACGACGATCGATTTCTTCTTAACGTTCCACAGCTGGGTGCCGGATATCAGAATAATCTGGCGATGTCAAAGATGACCGGCGGCCAGCTACCGCCATGGTCTCGCAATCTTCCTCAGAAGAAGATGGAAAAACCGCGAGATGGATTTTCAAAAATTTGTTTATCTCTCTAGAATCTCATATCTTCTCTGATTTTACGATCTGATTTTGAAGAAGAACTGGAGGATAGTTTCAGGAGATGAATAAGGAAGCTGAAGTTGAACTCTTGGGTGGAGCTCTTTTTATGGCGTCTATATAATAATTCTCTTCAAACAATTGATCTTCTTATGTATAGAAGATTGATTAGCAATAATTTACGTCCAAGAGGGTGTGGTGCAATTGAAAATATGGACTATATTGTAACTGATTGTTTAAAATTGATCCAAGTAATAAATTGGTTGAATGCTTGGGGAATTCAAGTTTCAATTTTAAGTTCTTCTCAAGAATGTATATTGAAATTAGAAAGCTTAGCTGATTCTTATCCTTTTATTGCCAAAGTTTATTGTATAGTGATATACTTCTTGTGTAAAAGTAGGAATAAGGTGAAGCATGGAGATAGACAAGATAGTTTTGTTTTAATTGTTTCAAAAGTTCACAGCTTTATGGCTGTTGAGAATATGAATTAAGATAATAGAATTTTGATGATAGAAAACACTTCTATCTTTCTACAACTGCCTTGCCTACTAACATTTTAGGTCCACAAGATCAAACAGTAATTTGAACCTGCTCAAGATTGGATAAACTAAGTCTAAGTCAGTTTGTGAGCTTTTTATTTTCTTGAGACAATTATAAATGATGTGGTTCTTGATGCTAAGTAACCTTGCACACACAGACACTTGGGAGAAATTTTTCTGATTGATTTTTGAGTTATCTTATTTTACTCACATTATCCGGGATGATCCCAACATCATTTTGGCCAATCTGTTAAAAACAAAAACTCTAATTAGAGCATATTGGTTAAGGCAGCTATTATTAAGTACATCATCTTGGAAGATATTCATATCAACCGGGATGATAGGCTCAAATAAAAAAGAATCAGCATCTAGATCTATTTAGCTAGTTTTTATTTTTTAATATCGTTCTGGATGATGCAACACAATTATGCCTAAATTAATTTGGTAATTAAGGATAATAGTTAAGGTTTGATTGCTCGATCATATCGACCTGGAAGATCACAGTATCGTCCAGGATGATCAGTTCAAAATCCTTAGTTCTTCCTAGATAATCAAACATCAGCCAGCTTCTATTCAAGGCGTTGCTCTGGATGATTTGTACGAATTTTAACTAATCGTTTAAGATGATCGTGAGATCGGCCTAGATGATCAAGCTATTTTTTCATCGTCCAGACAACCATTCAGTGCGATTGTCTGGACGATATTCAATAATTTGTATTAATCATACATGACGATATCATATCAGCCTGGATGATATGAACAAAAACATTCTGATAGTCCCAAATCGTCCTGGTTGATTGAGCTTAAATTATATTGATCGTACAGAATGATATTTATATCATTCTGGATGAAAAAGTTGATTATTACAATTAAGAGCTATTCTGATGCTCTTTTATTTAAGTTCTCTTGTTTTGCCCAAGAGGGCATCTTTTGCTGATGTTTTTACCTAAGAGAGCCAAGAGGATAGGGAGAGCAAGGAAGAAAGAGAGAGGATTTTTTTAGGGGGAAATTTGTGAGGGGTTTCATAAAGCTTTCTCCAAGGAAAGATCCATCATTGTATTCTCCATTCATCGTCCTTAGTTCCTTGGTGGTTCTAGAGATGTCTAGTTTAGCTTTTGATCAAGGTTAACTGCCTGCTTCAGGAGGAAGCAAAAGGAGTTAGGTTCTCTGCCTGCTTCTAGAGGAAGCAAAAGGAGTTGGATTCTCTACCTCACCTGAGTTGGTGGAAATGAGGTTTGTAAATGCTTATCTGCCTTGCTATGGGGTAAAAAGGAGAGACACTGAGTTTAGTGCAATAGTCGAAGGGCACCTCCACGGAGTGGATGTAGGTCGTGTTAACCGAATAATTATAAATTTTTGTGTTATTTATTACTGTTTATGCATTGAATTTTTGCACTTTGATTTCTGAGGTGAATCTTGATTTTGGTTTAAGATTGTGTTTTTGAATAAAATATTTTTAAAACACCAATTCAACCCCCCCCCCCCCCTCTTGGTTAGCCTTGGGACTAGTTCATTAGGGCTTAACATCCCTGTCAAACTTTCAAGTGGTATTAGATTGGGATTCAAAAAATCAAGTTTTTAAAAACTTTTGAATTTTGATTCATGGCTAACTTTGGTACTCATAATACTATAGAAAGATATTATATTACATGACCACCTTTATTTGACAATATTCTTTTTTATTTTTGGAAAACTTAAAAGTCTACATTTTTATAATCGATTGACTATCGTATGTGAATGCTTGTAAAGTATGGTTATACAACTCCTTCTGTTGAAATTAATGGTATTAAAACTGAACTTCCTTTTACTGAATGGACTTTTGATGAAAGAGATTTAACACAACTTAATACAAAATGTTTGAATTATTTTTTTTTGTGCTTTGAAATCTGAAGATTATATATGTGTTTTAACTTGTGCAAGTGGTAAAGAAATTTGGGGTAGAGTTTATGTAACTTATGAAGGAACCAATGAAGTTAAACAATCTAGATTGAATATTTTGTTGCATGACTACAACTTTCGTATGAAACCTTCTGAATCAATTTCTAACATGTATACTAGGTCTACTCAAATTGTTATATTATTGCATGCTTTAGAAAGAGAGCTAACTAATTATGAAAGAGTCAATAAAAATTTGAGATGTTTGCCTTCTTCTTTTGATGCTAAGATCATTACAATTACTGAATCTAAAAATTTGAATACTTATTCTTTTGATAACATACTTGGATCACTCATTGCTTATGAGCAATGGGTGAACCAAAGATAACTTGATGTAGGTGAGTGAAAGAAGGCGAAAACTATGGCGCTGAAGGCCAAAAATACGGACACTGATTCTTCCGGGTCTGAAAGCGATAATGTTGCCTTCATCACTAGGCAATTTAAAAGATTTCTAAGGAAGAACAACAAGTATCATTAGAAGTGGAAAAAGGTAAGGATAGCAAAAATTATAAAAGTTTTTCTGTTGTTGTTTGTTTTGAATGAAGGAAGTCTAGACATGTTAAAGCTAATTGTCCTACACTTAAATAGCACCCAAGCAAGGAGAAGGGTGAGAAGAAAATCAAATACAAGAAGGACAAGAAGCAATACCAAAAGGCATTATGGGCAGATTCTGCATCTGACTCATCTGAGACTGAAGTTGAAGAGGAGATGATAAACTTGTGCTTAATGGGTGATCATTTTGGTCAATCTGATCAAGAAAAGGTATGTGAACCAACCAATGATCAATTACTTGAAATTTATGAGAAAATTCATGCATCTTATAAGAAACTTAAGAAATCGCAAGCTAGTTTGAAATTGGAGTTTTTGAAGTTGCAAAAAGAGCATGAAAGTTTAAGTAAAGTTCACACTCTACTTGATAGCAATCACATGTCTTTTCTTGATGAGTTTCATAAATTGAACAAAAAAATTTTTGAATTGATTGTTGAGCATGATTCTTTGAAAGCTTCCTATACCTCGCATGATTCTTTAGAAAATGCTAACTTGAGGATTAAAGCTAAATTGAATACACTTGAAAGAAATTGGAATACATCAACACTTAATCTAAAGTCAAAACCTAGAAAGAGGCATTATAACCTGAACATATTAGTAAATCCTTTTTTTTGGAGTTAAAAGTTTTTCATGTGGCTTGCTAAGACACATTTCACACAATTGCACTGTTCACCATAGTACACATTAGGTGTGGAGACCCAAACTGCATGATTCACAGCATAACTCACATTAATTGCATTCTTCTTTTCATAAGAAGGGACACAAACCTGTTTGGGTTCCTAAATCCGACAGTTGATGATTTTTGTAGGTGTGCTCTCATCAAAGACCTCATGAGAGCATATGGTACTTTGAAAGTAGAGGCTCACGGCTCATAATTACATAAATTTGCTACTTAATAAATTCTGAATTTCATATTTACTACTCTATTGATTGTTATTATTTTAAGTTTTAGTTTTTTTCTTTTTTATGTTTGTTGTTATTTTATAGTTGTTTCATCTTTGATGTTTTTACTCTGGCTTTCCTTTTTGTTTTAGCTAAAATGATATTTTTCCTTGTCTTTATTTTTAGAAATTTGTAGTCAATGTCTAAACATCACTAAATTAGTTAAAGGGAGAAACACCGTTGATTGTTTCCCTCCTTCTAACCTCTTTTAGTGATGTAATTTTCTTTTATAAATAAAAGTCTTTCTCAAATTAACAAAATAGACTTTGCAATTAAGATCTTTTGTACCTTGCTACGGTAATCTACCTTATATATATAATGTTCAAAGTCTTTATATTACTTTCAAGTTTTTTTAAATCTTGTCATTGCATTTATCACTTTATTTTGAGTCTGTTTTGTGGTTTATTCTTTCTTATATTAGAAAGAGAGTTTTTCTTCTCTAATATATATAAGATATACTCATAATTAAGAATATTTAAGTGTTTTGAAAAGGGATCTAGCTAGCAAAAATTAAAAAAAATGGCCAATGACACAAAAAATCAAAAGATGCACAATGATTGCAAACAAAATGTAAGATACGCAAAGTGTATCAAAAATCAAAAGAAGCGCAAAGTGCGCTAATCAATTGACAAGAGGCATAAAATGAGCCCACAAAAAGAAAGCTTCCCTCTCTTTCAAACATGTAAATCTTAGAAGAATTCATGTGCCACTTGATATTTTTAAAGACTTGATTTCAAATTTCATGATTGTGACAAATTACTTTGGTATATTATTCTATAAGATATTTTTTTGAAACGAAGTTTTTGAATGGATCTTTTTTTCTTATTCAATTAGTTTATTCTGAGTTAGGTCTTTTATTTTTAAAAAATGATTTTTCCCTAAAAGAAGTCTGAGCTAGGGATAATAGGATCGAATATTCTACCATTTTCAGATTTCGATGATGATGACTCATTGGTCCTATAAGTCTTTAAATTCGATCACTTGGAAAATTTATTATATTCATGCTTTTTTTAAACAAAATAAATAAATAAATAAATAAATAACAAAAATAAAAAAATGATAAAAAAAAATTTTCTCTTGTTTTTGTTTCATTTTTATCTCTTCTTTTCTGTCTTCTTTTAACTTTATCTTTTACTGATGTTGTTGTATTTTTGGGCCTTCTATGATCATCTCCATCTATCCTCTGATTTTAAAATTTTTGTCACATTGTCCCGGATGATACTTATATCATCCTGGACGATCAATTCAATTCACTATTTAAATTCCATCTAATGGCTGATATGACTATTCTTCTTCTGATCGTCCTGTTCGATGCTTTATTATCCTGGATGATCTAATCATCTTTTGCTTCAATCTTCTGAGATCGTCCTAGAAGATGTTATTTCTCTTTGCTTAATTATTGGTAATCATCGTATACAATCCACCTGTTCATCTTGCACGATGTTCTTACTATTTGCTCAATTATTTGTAATTATCCCATACGATCCACTTCTTCGTCCTGGATGATACACGTAGCAATGCATTTAAACCATTTAAATTTGGCCAGTACAATCAATTATTGGTGATCTTCCCGGACGTTCCACCTGTTCATCCTGGACAACACACATGGCAATACTATAAACTTTTTAAATTTGACCGGTATGATCCATTATTGTGCATCGTCCTAGATGATCCACCTAATCGTCCTAGATTATCTACTTTTTCAACAGTCGTCTGGAATGTCTCCTTACGATGATCGCCTGTTTCTTATCATCCTAGATAATATTTGATCATCCTAGATGATACTACACCTTTTTGACCAATCATCCCGGACATAATTATTGTACCCGATCATCTTGGACGATTCTACAATCATCCTGGATGATCGGATCATTTCTTTAAACCCGTGGATTACAATTAATTTTTCTCACTCAAATCCTCTTCAACCCTCTTTTACTCCTACTTCCATTATGATTTCATAATTATGGATAGCGGAAAGAGGTCTCGCATGCCTTCTGGGAGTTCCTCGAGGGCGAATCTGGACCCTCATTTCATCGAGGCAAGCAACCTAGCTGCCTATCTGAGGTATAAAATAGCCAGGATCACTGTATCCCAGACAATCAACCCGCACATTCTTTCTTATCAAGTTCTTGATCTTTTTTCTCACACGACACTCACTTTCCTCCTTACTCTCATTTTCCCTTTCAATTCGGAATTACTTTTTTGAATTTCACGCTAGCCTGCACATAAATTCTTCTTTCACTACTCTCTAGTTCATGTGAATATATTTCCCATCGAAATCACATATCAGGACTGCCAAGAGCTTTTTTAACTTTTCACCACGGGGGTCACTTCACACCCTATATTCTAATCCGAACTACGACTGGACTCCGGCCAATCACTTTTTAAGAAACACCAATGCTCACTTTCACATTGGAGAGTCTAGTAGCTTACTCATAAATGCTAGGATAATCCAACATGTCCTTCACACTTCTATCTTTCCAAAAGTTGGTGATTGCATTCATATCACTCCACTTCTTTCAATCATTACTTTCTACATTTTGGCCAATCGTGAATTTAATGCCACTGATTTGATTTTTTTCTACATTGAATATTTGACTAGTATTCAAGATCCAGGATATAGGAGGAAGCCTAATCTTCCCTAAGACATTTCATTGTTTATGTCTTATAATCAAAATATAACCTCCAATATCCTTACCCATTAAATTATTCAGCCTACCTTTTACTTAAATAACTCCTTTGACGTTTTTCACAGTACTCGTCTCCACCCGGGCATGAGGAAGCCAAGGGAGCTAAGGAGGAGGCATCTCCTGCACCTATTCCTGCACCTACTCCGCTCCGCCAGCACTCTCAGCTGGATCAGCTGGTGGAGAAATTTGACCAGTGAGAGACTCAGTTTGAGACCTACGTTGATGTGCAGGAGTAGTAACATGCTGAGGATGTTGCTCGTTTTTAGTCTTATGTGGCTCACCAGTAGCACTAGAACGATCAGGATATGGCATGGTTTAGAGAGGAGTTCTATTTAATTTCAACAGTCACCACCACCACCACCTCCACCTTCGGATGATCAGGGGCTGTCTTTCTTTTAGTTTTTTTTTGTGATGTTTTTTTTTCTTATGTTAGTCTTCTCATGTTTTATAGTTTAAGTGTTATTTTTACCTTTTTTTTCCTCCTTTTTGTGATGTCAAAAGGGGGAGTAGCTGTACTGTTTCTAGTTTGTACTGTTGTTGGATAGTTAAATTTTGTTTATTTCTTCTCACTATTTTCATTCAACTGCCTTGAACTGCCTTAATTATTTTTGTGTTTGCCATCATAAAGAAGGAGGAGATTATGGTGAATCTGATTTCAGGGAATAGACTTTTGATGATAGCAAACACATCTATTTTTTTATAACTTCCTTGCCTATTAGCATTTCATGTCCACAAGATAAAATGACAATTTGAACTAGCTCAAGATTGGGTAGACTAAGTTTGAGTCAGTTTGTAAGCTTTTTCTTTTCTTGAGTCAATTATAAACGATTTGATTTCTGATACTAAATAACCTTGAACACACATACTTGGGAGAAATTTTTCTAACTAATTTTTGAGTTCTCTATTTTTACTCACATCATCTGGGATGATTCCAACATTGTCCTAGCTGATCTGTTAAAGATAGAAACCCTAATTAGGTAATCCTAGTTAAGGTAGCCATCATTAAGCGCATCGTCCTGGATGATAGGCTCAAATCAGAATGAATCAACTACCAGATCTATTTAGGTAGCTTTTATTTTTGGACATCATCCAGGACATCATCCTAGATGATACAACACAATTATATCTAAATTAATCTAGTAATTAAAGAAAGCAATTAAGGTTTTTTTGCTCGATCATATCATCCTGGATGATCACAGTGTCATCCAAGATAATTAATTCAAAAACCTTAGTTCTTCCTGGACGATCAAACATCGGCCAGCTTCTATTCCGGACGATGCTCTGGACGATTTTTACAGATTTGAACTAATCATCCTGGATGATTATGACATCGACCTGGACGATCAAGCTATTTTTTTAGCATCCAAACATCCATTCAGTATGATTGTTTGGATGATATTCAATGATTTGTACTAATCATACAGAACGATCTCCTATCGGCCTGGATGACATGAATAAAAACCTTATAATCATCCCAAATCATCCTTGCGGATTGAGCTTAAATTGTACTGATTGTACATGATGATATTTGTATCATCCTGGAAGATAAAGTTTGTTTATTGGAATTAAGAGCTATTCTGAAGCTCTTCTATTTAAGTTCTCTTATTTCACCCAAGAGGGCATCTTTTGCTGTTGTTCTAACCTGAGAGAGCCAAGAGGAGAGGGAGAGCAAGGGAGAGAGAGAGAGAGAGAGAGAGAGAGAGAGAGAGAGAGAGAGAGAGAGAGAGAGAGAGAGAGAGAGAGAGAGAGAGAGAGAGAGAGAGAGAGGATCTTATGTGGGGGAGTTTGTGAAGGTTTCATAAAGGTTGCTCCAAGCAAGGATCCATTGTCGTCTTCTCTACTCATTGTCTTTAGTTCCTTAGGGGTTCTATAGAGGTTTACTTCAGCAGCTGATCAAGGTTCTCTACGTTCTTTAGGAAGAAGCAAAAGGAATTGAGTTTTTTGCCTGCGTCTAGAGGAAGCAAAAGGAGTTGGTTTCTCTGCCCCACTTGGGTTGATGGAAAGGAGGTTTGTAACGGCTTCTCCGCCTTGATGTGGGGGAAAAAAGAAAGACACTGAGTTTAGTGTAATAATCAGAGGGCGCCTTCAGGGAGAGGACGTAGGTCGTGTTGAATGAACCACTATAAATATATGTGTTCTTTATTACTGCTTCAGCATTTAATTTCTGCATTTTGATTTCTATGGAGAAGCTTAGTTTTGGTTTAAGATTTTGTTTTTGATTGAAAGATTTTTTAAAATACCAATTCACCTCCCCTCTTGGTTATCCTTGGGACTAGTTCATTAGAGCTTAACATCCCTGTAGAACTTTTAGTGGCTTTTTCTACCTATAATAATCTTATCTCAAGAAACTGTGGTGTTAATCAGCATCAGCAGTTTTGCAACCTTTGGTACACTCCTCCCCTCGAGTGGATTAAAATTAACATTGATGCTTCTTTGTTGAAAAATAATAAAGCAGGTGTTGGTGGAGTGGTAAGAGACAATAAAGGATGATTCTTGTTGTCTTTTAGTTTTGGTTGTATGCATTGGGATATTGCTCAAGTTGAGTTGTTAGTAGCTAATTCTTTGAAGAAGGTAGTTCAAAAGTGGATATTTGAGTTGGAAGGCATTATTATTGAAAGAGATAATTTAAATGTCATCAAGTTTCTTAAGGATTCATTTTATAAATCTGATTGGATGGTGGGTAGGCAAGAGGTGGGTTATTTTTTATTCTTAAAAGGTTTCAAGAAAGTTTTATTTAATTATTTGTATCGTAGTTGTAATGAGTTAGCAGATTTCTATGCTAACTTAGCTTTGCTTTTGATTTTATTTGGGATGTAATTAGTGACAATAATATTCCTCTTTCTTTTATGTCTTTCTTAAAGGAGGAATATGATAGGCTTGCCTATCTTTAAGTAGTTTGCAATTAGGTCTTTTCTTTTTAATGCAAATTGCAGTTCTTAAAAAAAAAAAAAGAGGGTATTTGAATCCCTAAATACTTAAGAATCCCATCCCCCAAATCAAGGTTAAGATTATCAGCAATACAGCTATTAATATAAGTATCTTTAGAAAAAAAAAATGGTGCTTTTTAAATAGTTAATTATAAGCCCAGAAGCATTCTTAAAGATAAGCAAATTATTGTTAAGAGTTTGAGCATCCTCAGTGGAAGCTTTGCCAAAAATAAAAAGGTCATCAGCATAAAGAAGATATGAAATATAAGATCCAACAGTACTAAAAGCTTGAAAGAGATAGGCCTCTTTGTTATATATAGTCCAAAAGAACTGAAATAGCATCCATCATGTAATAAAAAAGGTAATGGGAAAAAGGGAAAACCTTCCTCAAACTAGAGGTATAATTAAAGAATCCATATAACACCCTATCGAAGTTGTTCGAGAAAGGAACATAATGAATACAAGCATAAATCTAGCTGAGAAAGGCATATGAAAACCTTTCTTTAACATCATATATGAAATAAAGCTCATGGAAATAGTGTCAAAAGCTTTAAATATGTTAAGCTTAGAAAAGAAAAAATTAGAATTCCCTTAAGATTTAATATTACAAAGGATCTTAAAAGCTAAAATGACATTATCAGTAGCAATCCTACCATTAATGAACCTAGATTGGCTGGGGTGAATAATGCAGGGCATGATAATTTTGAGTCTTAAAGAAATATTTTTAGTAATAATTTTATAAAAAGTGTTACACAAAGAGTTACACATGTAGTCATTAATGTGATAAGCATGAGGACCTTTAGGAATCAGAGCTGTAGCATTGGCCTTCACTTTCTTAGGAAGAAAAGAGGTGAGGAAAAGTATTTAACATCTTTACTTGCTAATAATGAGCCAGGATTTCTTATAAAACTAAAAGGTAAAGCCATAAGACCATGGTAGAGGATTTAGGATAGGAGAAGATGAATTTTTTGATTTCATCATCAGAAATAGAGGCAACTAAGTCAGAAATAAGACGATGAGGGATAGGGTAACCAATAAGGAGATGATTATTAATTCCAGAAACTTGGGGGGAAGAATTAATTAACTGATCAAAATGGTTAATCCGAACATGGCTAATATAATTGGGAGAGAAGAAATTCTCATAAGTAGTAGAAATATATATGATAACATTATAATTTTGTCAAACTCTAATTCTGTTGTAGAGGAATTTCAAGTCATCTTCACCATAGTGGAGCCATTTAGTTTTAGCCCTCTAGATATTCCAAGAAGCAAGGGAATCATGATAAAAATAAAGGAGATCATTAATAGAGTTCACCTGAGAGTTTAGGGGGTGAAAAAGGCGATTACTATTAAGTAACTCAAGATGATGCTTATATTGATGTTGCAAATCCATAACTAAAGCAGAAAGAAGACAAGAACAAGATCAATATTTAAACTTTATATTCCTCTTAAGATTGGACATAATTTTATACCAAACAATAATAGGATTCTTATTGAAGCTCATAGAAAAAAAAATGAGTCTCCCAGAACTCATATTTATTTAGCAAAAAAAAAAAAAAAAAAAAATATATATATATATATATATAAATATATATATAAATTTGTGATTAGTAGACACCTAAATGTGAAAATCTTTAATAACAGGGGAATGGTCAAACAAGAGGGGAGCTTCAGCTTTATAAAAAGACAGGAAATTTCTCATGCCAAAAATTGTTAATAAGCATCCTATAAAGTTTAATGTGAATAGTGTAAGTAACTGTGTTATTATACCAAGTGTAAAACAAACCAGAAGTTAAAAGATCATGAAATCCATTAGAAAATATAATGTTATTAAAGTTTCAAAGCTTACTAATAGGAATAGAGTGCCCACAAGCCTTATCATTAGAAAGCATGCATCAATTGAAGTTTCCTAAAATAGATTAGGGTTTAAAAATATTACCACCAATACTAATGAGATGTTGCCAAAGAAGATCTCTATCATGAGGCAAAGTAGAAGCATAAATGAAGGTTAACTAGGTAGAAAAACAACCATTAGACCAAATTTCACCATAGATAAATTTATTATGCATATAAATATTAACAAAGTTAATAGAGGAAACAATCCACTCAACCCACATATGGCTAGGGGAACAAAGATCAAATTTATTATAATTTTTCTCAAGATTAAAAACTTTTTAACAGTCAGAGAACCAAGTATCATTAAGAGAGCATCAATGAATCTTAGATTCCAAAATACATAGCAAAACTAGTTTATAAAAGCTATAGAAGATCTTACACATTAAAACCTTTTTAGGGCTATTAAAACCACGAACATTCCAAACTGTAAAAGTAGGCTTGGTCATTTCTTCATAGAGTTATATTTAGAAACCTTTTTGACCCCTTTAGAATGGGTTTTAATAACTCATTGCACTTGATAGAGAAGTTTGAAGAAATAGCCTCAGAGGCAGTGTTGGAATTATTTAAAAGGTCAAATTTGTTATCAGAAAAACCATTTGAGTCCTTAACAATAGCTGAAGGGAAGTTAGAAGAAGAATTTGGTTCTCTAGAAGGGAAATTTAGCTTGGGGTTCTTAGCAGAGGAATCAAAAGAAGAGAGGGCACATTCCTCATTCTGTAAGGGGATAATAGAAGCATCAAAATTAGAAAGGTTAGAGTTAGAGTTAGTAGTATAAGTAAGCTTCACTGATTCATGATTAACAACAAAATTAAAACTAAAAAAAAAAAATCTTCTTCTAATTATTGTGGGAGAAGATTTGTAGTTAAGGTTACATGTATGTGACGGCTAGTCTTTTTTTTAAAACATGAAAATTAAAAGAGAGAGTTTTTTTAAAGAAGCAATCAATTGCATTAATAACTAAAACGATAATTACAAACTACATACCATATTCTTCCTTTAACAAATTATAAAAAGGAGGAACCTTATTCAAACTAAAATATTCCCAAATAAAATTACTAAATATAGCATAGTTAGCACACAAATATGCTAACTTATTACAATTTCTATCTATGCAATACAAAATGAGATGGATGAAATCCTTAATAAAAGCAAGATCTTCCAACACCTGTCCACCCATACTTATTGCATCTTGAATAAATTAGATAATGTTGAAATTATCACCTACGATGATAATTCCCTTATAATTGAACATCCAATCTTCAATGACGTCCTTCAGAGATTGAATTGCTAATAGTTATAAATGATAAACATCCCAATGAACACATGAATGTCCAAACACCAAAAGAAATCTACCTTTTATTGTCACATAATACACCACCAATTATAGCTATGTACAAAGATAATGCGTCAACATTAACCTTAATTCAATCGGAAGGATGAGGATGCCAATGATTAAACAACAGTCTGATCGACTAGTTAGAACCCCAATGGTCTGAGTTGAAATTACCAATAGATGTAGATACCAAAACATAGCTCATAGAATGTGAAGCAATCACAACCGAGCTATCTTCCCTACCTTCATGAACTAATTTATTCCTAGCCTTCCATGTAAAATATACATAATTATAATATAGATTTACCAACAAACTATTATGCGAAGCAAGAGGATTAAACTACTTACAACATTCTTTAAAAGTGTCAAAAGATGGGATACCAAAACCTCACCTGTTTAAAATGTTGAAAAACATCTTTCAGCTTCTCACATTTGATTGCAACATGCTCAATATCTTCAATCACATTATAGCTCCTAAGATAAGAGTTGTCCTTTTGCAATTTCATATATAACAAGAATTGACCTGTAGGTAAGGTATTGTTAAACATTATCCACCAGAATACTTCCACACAAGGAATGACTTTAGCCTTTTAATCCATTTAAAAAAATGGAAATCATATTATTCTTGGACTGAAGCTTCATAGGCCAAAGTAGAAATAGTAATTCCAGAATTATGAGAAATAAGTTCCATTATGTCTTTGGTCAATTCTTATTTAATATGTATTTTATAGTTCATATCCACCATGTCCTTACCAAAGAACTTACAAAGTTCATCTTCATTCCTGCGTCCACCTGTAATAAACTTGTCCACCGAAACTTCATTATTCCCTGAAGACACCACAAACATTGGCCATCTATTTATTCATTTTTCAATTATCCAAGTGTCTTTATAAACATCAATAGAACCACCATCCGTAATGATCCACCTGACAGTTGGATTGAGCAATCTTTCACCATTAGAAATTATTTTCCATGAAGATGAACACCCCTTCTTTGTAGATCCAACATCCCACAGAGAGCCATATTTAAGAGCAAGAGTCCTATGAAGCAGCGACTCTTTGTCATGAATAAATTTCAAAGCTAGTTTGGCCCTTAATGGTGAAATTTTAGAAGAATAGGAGTGTAATCCATACCCTCTGTACTCCAATGGCTTGCACAATACATTCCAGCTGACATAGTGAAGGACCAATCTTCTGTACATCTTATTCCAAATGAAGCTTCTACACATCTTATCAAGCTCATAAAGCACACATTTCGGGACAAGAGAGCGCATACAATGAAATATAGGATAAGAAAGCTTTACAGATTTAACATGAGTCAATTTGTTCGCTAAAGAGAAGAACTTACTACCCCAAACATTCAGCATTCTCAAGGCTTGATCAATAATGAATTGAAAATCAACCCCAACGAGCCTCCCCAAAGCAATTTTAACTCTAAGATAATAATGTTCTTTGACTAGTTTAAATCCCATAATACGAGAAATATATTTCTTTTTTCCTTTTTTTATAAATCTACCAAAAAGAATAACATATTTGTTTACATTTATTTGTTGCCCAATCCAACTATAAAAGTCCTTTAAATTCCCCTTAATCTCCTTCACAATCTTTATAGAAGCTTCACAAAAGACAATAACATCATTTGTGAAAGTACGAGATGCGTCAAGATGGGGGGGGGGGGGGGGAATTGGTATATTTAAAAATTTATTCTAAATAGGAGTACTTTTTTTTGAGTTTTTCAAAATACTTATAAGTAATTTTGATTTTTGAATTTGAAAGCTATCAAATTAAATTTTCCTTGGAAAACACTAATGATGAAATTCTATTTATCACAACAAAATAATAATTTTAGATTTTTCACCGCGGATTTATAATGAAAATTAAAAGTGAGAAAGTAAAATGCGAAAAATGGAAAAAGTACACCAAAAATTTTATAGTGGTTCAGTTAATCTTGACCTACGTCCACTCCCCGGAGACCTCCACTTTGAGAGTTGCACTACTCAAAAGGGACTCTCTTATGCTCCCATAGTAAGGAAGATAAGCCTTTATAAAACTCACTTTTACCTTCCCCTGTGTGGTGGAGTTCCAGACGCTATGTTACCCTCCCGATGACGGTAGCATACCTTCTCATTTTTTCTCCCGCTGTAGAAGGCATAGAACCTTCGAGGACTTTGACCTAGAAGCTTCTCTAACTAGAGAGCTCCCACAAGACTCACTAAGGCCATAGGAGGGAAAGCGTGCAGCTAGCTCGTAGCAATCATGTGATCCCCTCTCACTACTTCTCCCTCACGCTCAAGCTCAACTTCTCCTTCCTCTCACAAGCCTTGAATCTCTTCAAAAGCTCCCTTTCTAGTATTCCTTTAGCCATCACGTTTCGCTCTTGTATTTTTAATGAATACAATCATTGTATATATAACAGGCTTCAAGAAACCCTAAAAATTAAAATTAGCCATTATTGTTCGTACAGTACGATCCCAATTCATACATTTCGAATAGTTCAAAACAACTCCCATACTAATACGAAGGAGGATGAATATATCATAATTTTTCAATACATAATACAATATGATATGAATATCTTCAATTATTATCTACTTTATTTCTTATGTTTGTACGGGACAAATGTTGGGACGACCAAAAAAATGTATCTGTTCATCATCCCGTGCTGTTCAATCATACATTACGAATAGTTGAGTTTATGTAGTTGGTCGTATTTGATGTATTGATCGTATAGTATAATTAGTTCAAAAATTAAGGTTTTGTCTAATATGATTTTTGGTATGACCAGATTTTGCCTCTATTCATCATACAATATGATCCTATTTATATAGTATGATAATCAATCTTTAATTAAACCATGATTTAATTGACTAATCATGGAAGTTAATGTTGCAACTCGAGCCTATGAGTTTATGCTTTTGATAATAATAAATATTGTGGCTCACTTTATATTGACTACATGTATTTGTAATATATTTTTCTTTCTGTGTTTGCAAACATTTAAGGATTACAGTACACCTTATAAGGCTCAAGTTTTGGCAGAATATGTTCTATTTGTACTTTTCATTAATGTAGTTTTGGTTTGTAACGGTGTTTGCTTGCTTGTAACCTTGCTCACTTATTTATATTTTAGAGTTATCTATTTCTGCTCACATCGTCCGGGACGATCCCAACATTGCCCTGGATGATTTGTTTAAAATAGAAACCCTAATTAGAGCATCCTGGTTGAGGCAACTGCCTTTAAGCTCATCATCCTGGATGATAGGCTCAAAATAGAAAGAATCAGCCGCCAGATCTATTTAGGTATTATTTATTTTTTGACATCATCGAGGACTTTGAAATAGAAGACGCAGCTCAATTATGCCTAAATTAATATAGTAATTAAGGAAAGTAATTAAGGCCTGATTAAACAATCACATCGTCCGGGATGATCACAGGATCGGCCAGGATGATACACTAGACATTTGACATCTTCTAGCCTCAATTCAGGGAGATGTTCAGAATGATTTTCTTCGTATCTAAACTAATCGTCCAGGACAATCATGATATCATCCTAGACGATATGAACTAGATGATATGACTAAAAATCTTTTGATCATCCCATATCATCTTGGCTGATTGAGCTTAATTTGCACGGATCGTCCAAGATGATATTCATCTCGGTCTGGACGATAATGTCAGAAATTTGCAATTAATGAGCTCATTTGGAGCTCTTCTATTTAAGCTTTGTCAAAGTCTTCATAAGTATCTTTGACAGCCATTGAGGCTTCATTTCTTCTGGAGGAAACTTGAAGAGAGAGAGCTTGAAAGGGAGAGAGGAAAGGGTGGAGTTTGAGAGAGGGAGAAGATCCTTGGAGGGGGTTTCAAGGGAGTGTGGAGGGGGGGTTCACACGGTTTCTCCGGCGAGCTTGCACCTTAGTACAATCAGATTCAAGGCTTATCATGAGGGAAGTTTCGGGAAGAAGAAGATCTCTTTAGTGTCAAAGGACCCGGCAACTCTGTCGCACCTAGGAAGGTGGAAGTAATTTTATAAGGGTTTCTTCGCCTAGCTGTGGGGAATAAAGGAGAGACAATGAGTTTAGTGCAATACTCAGAGGGTGCCTCCGAGGAGTGGACGTAGGTCAAGGTTTGACCGAACCACTATAAATCTGGTGTGTTCTTTCCTTTATTATTTTTGCATTTAATTTTCGTATTGTGTTTTCTTGTGGCGAATCATGGTTTTGTTTAATTGCGATTTTGATTCAAAGAATTTTTAAAATACCAATTCACCTCTCTCTTGGTTAGCCTTGGGCTAGTTCATAAGGGCCTAAAATCCCTAACAAATTTTTAGTTAATTTTAGCAAGATTTTAAATTTTTGTACAATACTATTGACATCGTACAATACAATGTCCTCAAAAATTCAAATATAAAATCTTACTTAAATTAAGCTAGCGCCTATAGTTTGAGGTTGAAAACAAATCTTATAGTACGATTGGGATTGTACAATTCTATTAGTTCACATAAATGATATTAAATAGTTATTAAGTTTTTTTCAAGACAATATATCATATAATATGATCTTTTTTTTTTTTGAAGAATGCAAAAGCAATTACTTAATAGAAAAAATAAACCAAGATACAAGCTAGAAAAAAGGCTCACATTCCTTCTTCAATAAAGATCAAAGTGAAGGAGGAATGTTAGCAAAAGAAGAACTATCAAACAAAAAATTGTTATCTAATGCCAAAGTAGCACACATATCGGCTACCTTATTACAACCTCTTTCTATATGGTGAAGGATTACCTTATTAAAATCAGCCAAGAAGAGAAAATCGTCCTCCATCCGATTATAGTATTGCCAATATTTATTCAAAGAATTTTGAATGAATTTGATAACATTGATGTTATCCTCTTCAATTATGATTCCTTTACACTCAAGCATCCACGGTTGAAGAAAATTTTTAATGGTCGTCATAGCCTCCAACTCAAGGCGAGCTATATCCCAATGCATTTTCCTTTCTCCAAAAGCAATCAATAATCTTCCTTTATGATCCCAGAAACAACCACCAATTCCAGCATTATAAGAAGTTAGAAGAGCCGCATCAACATTGATTTTAATCCAATCAAGCGGTGGAGGGTACCAAAAATTTTGAGACTCCCTAAGGAGATTAGTGCCCTAGCTATCTATGATTTGATTAGCATATTTGAAGGAGGAAGATAGTACATTAGCTTCTGTAGTTGCTAAAGATTTCCCTTGATTTACCTCATTTATATTCTTCCAGTTAAAGTAAACCGAAGTACAGTATAGATTGGCAATATTAGGAGCAAAACTAACAAGCTTCTTCAGCTCACAAAAACCTTCTTCCAAAGAATTGAAAATTGGAATATAAAATCCCCATTGTTGAATCATTCGAATTATCTCATGAAGATGAATACATCAGACAGTTATATGCTCCAGGTTTTTAGTTTCCAGACAACCCCTGGCACAGCGATCCATATCTTTAAGCTTCCTATATTTTAGGAATTCATTTGTTGGAATAGCTTCTTTACTCAATCTCCACCAAAACAATTCAATCCTAGCAGGAAGTTTCAATTTTTTTAACCAACTATAAAAGTACATGTCATCCATAGAACTGTTGAAATTGCTGGTATCCTCCATTGCTCCTGCAGTAATAGACCTGCCAGAAAAACAACAGGTTTCTTCCAGATAATCTTCATTTGCTCTTCTGTCAATCGGAATCTGAAGGATGGTATTGATAATGTCATTCTGGAAGTAATCTTTCAATCTCTAATGAATCCATCCATCATTCTCATCAATGAAATGATTTAATTTTAAACCATCAAGCTCCAAACAATTAGCAGTGATAGGCCAATCATTCAAGCATTTATCAAGAAGCCAAGTGTCATTAAGAATATCTATCATCTTTCCATTGACAATTTTCCACCTTAATATAGGTTTTAAGTATTGAGCACCTTCAAGCAATATAATATGATCTAAAAATAATTTTGAACCTAAGACAACTCTCCCCCTGTGTGTAAATAGTTACTTTATCAGCATACACACTTTTGTGGCAAGACTCAAGAAATGAAAAAATAAAGAAAATAAAAATTATAGACTCTTTCACATCCTATTCTACCAAGTCTTAAGTTTTCAGTAGTCTTGAGCAGTGTGTAATCTCCCTGAAATGTTAGTACTCACAGAACAAAAATAACATCTAAAATATTTATTGAATAATGAAATAGTTCAATCAATATTATTTATCATCATCAAAATTATAGACTAAGATTCCTAGATTGGAACAATCTGTATATAGAAATTGTAAAATTCTTAGCCAATTTGGACTAATATAAACTCTAATTGAGTCTTCTTTTTGAATAAAAGCATTTGACAAAAGTTGAGAGCAAAGAATAAATAGTAGAGGAGACAAAGGACAACCTTGACGGATACAACTCCTAGCATTAATCCAATTTGAAAAGATACCATTAATCATCAGGAAGAATCTTTGTTCTTCAATGCATTCCTTAATCAGGTAGGAAAACTTGGTAGGAAACCAAAAATAGTCTAAAACTTTCTTCAGTGTAGGCCAACACATAGAATCATAAGCTTTCTCCATGTCAAGTTTGAAAGAGAATAATCCTTTCAAAGATTTAGAATACCTGAACTTGTGGAAAACTTCTTGAGCTTCCAATACATGATCCGACAGTGATCTTCCCTTTAAAAAATCCACTTGCTCCTCAGAGATCAGCTTAGGTATAATGGATAACAATCTATTCAAAAGCACCTTGGCCACCACTTTGTAAATATAATTGTAAACGCTAATAGGTCTATATTTAGAAGGAGTCAAAGGATTGATCACCATAAGAATAAGAACAATTAAAGTCTCTTTCCAAACATTACACATTTCTCTAGAACAAAGAAAATTGTTAATAGCATTCCAGAAATATACTTTAATAATATCTATAATCTTTAATAAATGATTAGGAAATACCATCATTACCTGAAGCAATATTACCATAAGATTAATTCACTACTAGCTCCACTTCCTCCAAGGTGAGGTCCCTACTCAACAACCTATTATCATCTTCATCTAGATAATTCAACGGTGAAGGCCACCCTCATAGCATTCAATTCCTATCTTTCCATTTTTCTTTATAGAACCGAACAAGCACATCTTCAATTTGGCTTTGATCCTCTACCAGCACATTATTTTCATTTTTTATTTTAAAAATACAATTTTAATTCCTCCTATCACTAGCAATGATTGAAAAAACTTGGAATTGCAATCACCCTCAACCATGCACTTAACCTTTGATCATTATCTCCACCATGTATTCAACCGAGCCATAGTTGAATTTAGCTCACTCACCTTAGCCTTGAGTGCCCAGCAGTCTACTTCCTAGAGAAAACTATTGTCTGATTCTTTAATCTATAACTCCAAGATATTATTCATAAGACCTTCCTGTTGAAACTTATTAAATGTGAATTAGGTTTTTAAACCTAAGCTTATATCCCAGCAGCTAACCAAGAGGGGAGGGGGGGGGGGGAATTGTTAATTTAAAAATTTCCCTCTCTTAACTTTAAACTGATACAAAATCTTATAGTGAAATTTTATGAAAAATATTTTTCAACCATAGATCAATAGAAACAGTTAAACAAAAAGCAGCGGAAAATAAAAAGACATAAGAATTATAGTGGTTCAATCAAATAATACCTACATCCACTCCCTGAAGTCTCTCACTTCAGGTATTGCACTATTACCACTTAGTGTCTCTCATTTTTCCCTCACAGTAAGGCGGAGAAGCCTTCTCTTCCACCACTACCCGGTGTGGCAGAGAACCGTCGTCCTTTTACACCCTCCAAGTGTGGGAAGAGTACCTCCCACTATTTAAACTCTCCAAGTGTAGGGTGAGAAACTCCCGCTATTCACACTCTCCAAGTGTAGGCAGAGAACCTTCATCCTTTTACACTCTCCAAGTGTGGGTAGAGAACCCTTCGGCTGTTTACACTCCTCAAATGTCGGCAGAGAACTGGATCTCCTTGAACAGGTCTTCTCATGAGAAATTTGGAAGGAAAAGAGAAAAGTGTGATGCAATCACAAATAGATAAGCAAAAATACTTACCTTTGAGTACTAAGTGAATCCTTCATACTCCAGTAGTAAGAATATTCCTTCAAACACTCTCTCACACTCTCTCCATCAATCTCCCTTCAGTTTGCTTGAAGACCAATTAAAAAATATTTACAAGATAGTTTTAAGTGGACATTTTATATGAAAGACACGAAAAATTGTCCAAAAAATGCAATTTCTCAAATATGTACGTACTCAATCGTCTCGTACGATCGAAATTCATACATACAAAAAGTGTAAAAATTGTTACGTACGAACTCAATGTGCATTGGTACGAAATTCCTTCGTACTCGATCATCGTTCCGTACAAACCTAGTTCATCCAGTACGAACAGTTTTTTCAAAGGTTCGTTGGGATGAAATTGCAGGACGGTCCATATGTTTAACGAATAGAGGACATCGTTCTGGGACGAATGTACAAGTTCGTCTGGACGAACAGAATGAAGCATGAGTCCAGAGAATATCATCTTGGGATGAACATGGTAAATTGTCTGGATGATTAATTCAAGTTAAGAGTCCAGAGGACATCTTCCAGGGATGAATTAAACACTTCGTCTGGACAAATAGTTCAAGGTAAAAATCTAGAGGACATCGTCCAGGGACGAATAGAACACTTCATCTGGATGAATAGTTCAAAGTGAGAATCCAGAGGAAATCATATAGGGATGAATATGACACTTTATCTGGATGAATAGTTCAAAGTGAGAATCTAGAGGACATCGTCTAGGGATGAATAGAACACTTCATCTGGATGAATAGTTCAAAGTGAGAATCCAGAGGAAATCATCCAGGGATGAATATGACACTTTATCTGGATGAATAGTTCAAAGTGAGAATCTAGAGGACATCGTCTAGGGATGAATAGGAAAATTTTTTTGGACGACCAGAACTTAAGAAAAATTTTCTTACTTTCTGTTTTTTTCACTCTCTGAGGGGTATAACTGACCTGATCGTCCTATACGAACATGGTTTTTCCCGTACGATCAGTATACGAAATTGTGAATTTTAATGTTCTCCCTCAATGTGTGTGTGTGTGTGTGTGAGTTACTTAATTAGAATAAAACTCACTCTTACTCTAGTAAAACAAATACAATCTCCAAGTTATAAATAACAAGTAGATCTTTGATTTGAAGTCTTCAACAATCTGGAGTATAATTTTCTTGAAATGTTAGTACACATAAGAGCCAAAAACACTTCTTCCAAAATGTGTTAGGAGAAATTAATAATTAATACAATAATATTTGGAATCATCAAAATAACAAGTTGCAAGAATATAAAATATGCAAAAGCTAAGTAACAACTTTTTTAACAATCTCCTCCTTTTTAATGATGGTAAAACAATTATTGTTTATATGAATTTTAAATTCCTAAGTATCTCCTAAACTCCCCCTGAATTGATAAGCATATGAGAATAAGGGGCATTTGAACATAAAAAAATATTTTTGTTTTAAAATTTTGAACACACAATCACTTGAACACAAAGCACAATAAAGTTTTTTTAAAAAAAGGCTCATAGATTACAAAAATTCAATGATAAAACAACGATAAGATTAATGCAACGAACACATGCAATAATAGTTACGAATAATATTTTCTCCCCCTTTTTGACAACAACAAAAAGAGAAGAATAAAAAGAACAAGTACATAAATGTTAGAAGTTATATAAAAAGCCTAGATAATTGATCCTTGAAAGAGATTGAGATATATTTGCAAATAAAATAAAAATTCATTAGAGAAATAGAAGAATTCATATGATGTAAGAAGAGATATAACATAGTCAAGAAAAAAAATATGAAAATCATGAATCAATTTAGACAATGAGATAAACAAAATCATTGCAAAGTAGATGAATGTAAAATTTGTATATTTCAAATTGAATACCAAATAAAATTGCACAAAAGATTAATTTGAATTAAAAGATTGAAAGATTAGGGAAAGAAATCAAATACCACTTATGGAGCTTAGCACATATTTACAATTTTTGTGGCACACTTTGTGCATCTTTTTATTTCTGTGCTAATTTTGTGGCTTTTTTTCAATTTGCAAACCATTGTGCATTCTTTTGTTTTTTTATACATTTGTACATTTTCAAGTGTATTCTTGATCTTTCTAAAATTAATAATCTAAATCTCAAATTTCTCTAAGTACAACAATATTTATATTGATAAGAGAAATATAAAATAAGAAAACATCATAATTGAAATAATAATATAAAAATGAAGTTAGTCTAAAAAGAGACATGAGATTGACATTCTTAAATAGATCAATTTATAATCACAACTTAAATATTGGAAAAATTAAATTTTCTAATGAATTCAATTTTGAATTGCAATTCAAGATATAACACTAGTGAGATCAAATATTTTGAGGATGATCATATAGGCTAACACATATTTCTTAAATAAAATAAAAAACAGTAAAACAAGACAGGATAACTTTTATTCATATCATTGATAGAAGATGATATATTGAGCATAAATGATATCAATACATTAACATTTAAAAACACATAAAACTAACTAGCAAAAAATACAACATAAAACATAAAAATATAACTACTAACATCACATCACATCACATCATATTTAGTAGAGAAAATCATAAAGAAGTACAATCATCACTCTGAAGGCCCCTGATCTGGAGGAGGTGGCTGGTTGAAGAAGTTATAATATCTACTCATCATATCCATATTTGAGCCTATAGCATCAAGTTTCTCTTGCATCCAACCCATATCCTGCTGGTGTTGCGCATCCTGCTGTTGTAGATGAGTTTCAATTTGATCAAAGTGTTGATCAAAATGAGTCTCAAGATGATCAAACCTGTTGGTTCACGAGTAGGTGGAGGTGCAGATCTTCTCCTATCCTCCTAAGTGTCGCTACTTATTACATGTTGTTCATATTTATTAAAGATGGGTCAAAAGGATCCATCATTGTAGTAGAGAGGCTCCTCTAAATTTTGAACTGGATGGACAAGGTCATATTTCTTCTGCAAAATATAGGTCACAAGATGTCCTAAGGCTATATTTTTCTTTCTTTTATGGGAGACATGGCCAATCTCATAAAGTTCATAAATATAGTCAATGATCAGTTGGGCTTCATCTATAGGTTGGCTTTCATGATCAAATAAGTGATACTAGAAAGAAGAGGTGTAATATTTACTCGATTACTAGCTTTAGGAATAATTAAAGTGCGAATAATATGCTGGATGATACGGGCATTACGGGTAAGTGTGGCTACCTTATGCAAATAACCTACTCCTATACATCCTCTAATTACTTGATTTATTGCTGTGCAGTCCAAGTCGATGGAGGAAGTTAAAGTGTGGACTCTAATCCCTTGAGTTCTTAAGTTAAAAAATATTCCTAAGTCTTCTTTAGTAATCTCCACTTTCTTCTTAAAAACATACGACCTAATCACAGTTTGGTCGGAGTTGAAAGACATATTGGTAAGGAAGTAGTGAAAAGTCTCCTTGTTGTAGAGATGGATTAGAATGAGAATAAGACTAAACTGAGTGGAAGCGAAAAGGTGCATTACCTTGAAAGTGAGTTGTTCTTGAAGAAGGACTCTAGAGGGGTTGATTTTGGTGGTGCAAACCTATGGAAGGACTTCTCATTTTCTTTATAAAGAAAGTTTTCTTCAGAGTTTCTAGTGCGGGGCTCCTTAGCAAGTACCTTTTGCCTTTCTCTTTTGCTTGAACTAGCCATGGAGAAGATCAAGAAGATTTAAAGAATTGAAAGAGTTTTTGAATTAATGAAAATTGAGTTCAAAACCCTTTAATTTAAAGAGAAAATGAACTTTCGTAGGAACGAAAATAAGTTCACCCCGTACGATATTGGGTTCATATGTATGAAGCTTATTTCGTATGGACAAACGAGAGAGTTAAGAAATAAAACAACTTTTCATAAACATGTAAGTTAGGAAGATTCCTTTTGTACATACTTTTGACCAAACGATCGTGCAGACGAACAGATGTTCATCCGGGATGATCATATATTTAAGATCATTTTTATAACGGTTTGAAACGTCACCCATATTGAATTGCCACGTGTTCGTATGTACAAACTGAATGTTTGTACTTACGATCAGGAAAAATAAAATTGATCTTATCTGTATAACCATCTACCTGCGTACTACAATTGAATGCACATCGTCCAGATGATTGTGATGATCTTACAGATAAATGCTAAAATAAAAACTGAAAAACTGCATGTAAACCATTCAAATTGAAACTTAATATGCTACACGATTCATCCCGTACAGAAATAATTTTGTACAGACAAATTTCACCCTTTAAAATTTTTATGCCAACACTAAAAAGTTATAAATCTTGATGTGAAAGTTCACAAACAAACAGATAGTAGATTGCAAAATCAAGCACGAATAAAAAACACTGATAAACACATACAGAAAATCACAAAAACAAAAACACACTAACAAAACATATATCAAGTTTGCAAAGACTTTTAAGCATTCAAATCAATCACACCAAGCCTTATTCTTAATGTAGTGAAAGTATCAAAGGCTAGTGGTTTTTTAAAAATGTCTACAAGTTGATTTTCTATTGTAACATGAATGAGTTCAACTTCTCCTTTAGAAACACGATCCCTTATAAAATGATGTCTGATGTCTATATGTTTGGTTCTTGCATGTTGAATAGGATTTTTAGAGATACAAATAACACTAGTGTTATCACAATAAATGAGAATTGTGTCTATTATTAATCTTAATTTAATCAACTGTTGTTTCAACCAAAGTACTTGTGCCACACAACTTTCTAATGTAATGTATTCAACTTTAGCAGTCGATAGGGCTACTGAATTTTTTTTTCTGCTGGACCAAGAGACTAAAGAATTTCCAATAAATTAACATATTCCAGAAGTGCTCTTTCTATCAACCATACAACCTATAGAATCAAAATTTGAATATCCAATTATTTTAAATTAATTGCTAAACTTAGGATATCAAAATTCCTAATTTCTGAGTTCCCAACAGATACCTTAAAATCCTTTTCACTGCAGTCAAATGCGATTCTTTTGGATATGATTGAAATATAGCACATAAGCAAACACTAAACATGATATCGGGTTGGCTAGCTATCAAGTAAAGCAAAGATCCAATTATCCCTCTAAATTTCTTTTAATCAATATATTTTCCCTTAGGGTCCTTATCCAACTGAACTGAGGAACTCATAGGTGTACTAACAAGTTTAGCATTGTCCATTTTATACTTTTTAAGGATGTCCTTAATATACTTTAACTGACTAAAAAATGTACGTTCCTCAATTTACTTAATGCTAAAGCCTAGAAAGTAACTCAAATCTCTCATTAAACTCATCTCAAAATCACTACTCATTATTTTACTCATATACCATTCAAAACATCATTATCATTCAGGCTTACTATGCAGCTTGTAGGAAAAAAATTATACAATAACCTTTATCACATAGCTGACTAATACTTAGAAGATTATACTTTAAGCCTTCTACCAGTAATACATTTTCAATAAAAAAGTTTTTAAGATTTCAAATCATACCTGACTCAACCACCTTTATTGGGGTGTTATCTCCAAGTGTAACCTTTCCTCCACTCATGGCTTTTAGTTATATGAATTGTGTATTATCTATTGTCATATGCTTTGAGCATCCACTATCTAGGTACCATATGCTCTCACGAGGCCTTGTGTGAGAGCGATCCTGCAAAAATATCAAACATTAGACCTGGGAACCCAAACAAGTTTGGGTTCACCTTTTTTGCAAATTATAAATAGATGCATGTATGATATGGCTAGGTTTATGCATCTTAGGTTTCTTCTTCAATGTATAGGTGTGAGCTACATGTCCAACCAATCCATAATTATGACATTTGACTCCTGGAAATGGGTTTCTTAATCTTCTATAGTTTCTCTGTCTATTTATGGATTGCATAAATTTAGGATACAAAATAGGATTGGTGAAATCTTCAAGTCTTGGTGGTATCATATTATCCTTGAGAGCTTCTATCTTCAATTAATAAAATGAATTCATATCTTTCAAGATACGATTTGTATAATTTACTTGATACATCTTGCTCTTAAATTCATCCTTATTATTTTTTATTTCTTTTTGAAGTTCTGCATAGGATGATTTTAAACTTTCATGATTCTTATTCAAATCGTGAAACTCATCAAGCAATTTCATGTGGTTGTTATCAATTAAAGTATGATCTTTCCTAAGGATCTCATGTTTTCTTTGTAGTTCCTGAAATTCAAAGTCAGACTAGTATGCATTTTCTTTAGCTTTCTAAATGCATCATGTTTGTGTTTAGAGACATTAAAAAGTTTATTATAAGATAAATCACATATCTCTTCTTGATCTTACTGATCAAGATTATCGACTATTAAGTATAGATTAGTGACTTCCTCTTCCTTTTTAGTCTCTAATGAGTCTAAAGTAGAGTCCACCCAGTAGCCTCTTTGGAATTTTTTCTTGCCCTTCTTCACAATTGGTTTCTCCTCTTATTTCTCCTTGTTAGGAGTGGCATTGAGTTTTGCGAAATCTGACTTAATTTGTCCAGGTTTCTTGCACTCATATCAAATAACATCATTTGAAATCTTGACATTTATATTAAATTTATATCGATTCCATTGCTGGCGTCTCTTTTGCTTCCTCTTTAAAAAGCTTCTGAACTGTCTAGTCATCAGTGCGATTTCATCTTCATCCTTAGATTATAAGAGATCACTCTCCGATTCCTCCACTTTTAGTGCTATGTTCTTCTCCCTTCGTGATTCACCTGCATCAATCTTTCTTTGACTCACCCCTCTGCTCGTAAGCAATTAGTGATCCAAGAAGATTGTCAATAGAGTAAATGTTTAAATCTTTAGACTATATAATGGTAGTTATTTTAGAATTATATGCAATAGGTAAGCAACCAATTATTTTATTAACCATTTATACATTTGTTAATTTCCTACCTAATGCATATAAAGAGGTGACAATTTGTGTGAATCTTATGTACATGTCAGAAATGGATTCATTGGGTTTCATGCAAAATAGTTCATAGTCATGCAATAAGATATTAAGAATGGATTGATTAACTTCATTAGTTCCCTCATAAGTTATACAAATTCTATCCCATATGTCCTTTCCACTCTTTCAGGTGGAAACCCACATGTAATCTTCGGATTTAAGAGAACAAAAGAAACTATTTAAGCATTTGGCATTAAGTTGTGCTAAGTCACATTCTTCTACTGTCAAGTCCACAAAAGGTATTTCAACTCTAACTCCGTCAACTAATCTATTTGGTTTTGTATAACCTTCATAAACTAAGATCCACATACAGTAATCAAGTGACTGTAAAAATGTAGACATGCGTGTTTTCCAAAAATTAAAAGGAATATTGTCGAACAATGGATGTCTAGTTATAGAGTAACCCTCAGGTGTATTTCGGTTTCCAAATGTAGCCATGGTCATTAATCAAAAAGTAGTCTAAACTTATGATTTTAAAATAAAGCTCTAATACCACTTATTGAAACTTACTAAATGTGAATTAAGTTATTAGACCTAAGCTTGTATCCCAGCGGCTAACCAAGAGTGGGGTGAATTGTTAATTTAAAAATCTCCCTCTCTTAACTTTAAACTGATACAAAATCTTATAGTAAAAGTTTTTGAAAAAGATTTTTTAACTACAGATCAACATAAACAGTAAAGTAAAAAAGTAGCAGAAAATAAAAAGATACAATATTTATAGTGGTTCGTTCAAATACGACCTGCATCCACTCCTTGAAGTCTCACACTTCAGGTATTACACAATTACCACTTAGTGTCTCACCTTTTGCCCCCACAGCAAGGCAGAGAAGCCTTCACAAAAAACTCTCTTCCACCACTATCCAGTGCGACAGAGAACCGTCATCCTTTTATACCCTCCAAGTGTAGACAGAGTACCTCCCTCTATTCACACTCTCCAAGTGTAGGCAGAGAACCTCCCACTGTTCACACTCTCCAAGTGTAGGTAGAAAACATTCATCCTTTTACACTCTCCAAGTGTGGGAAGGGAATTCTTCGGCTGTTCAAACTCCTTAAGTGTTGGCAGAGAATCGGATCTCCTTGAATAGATCTTCTCATAAAAAATCTGAAAGGAAAAGAGAAAAGAGTGACACAATCACAATTGACAAGCAACGATCCTTACCTTTGAGTACTAAGTAAATCCTTAAAGCTCCAGTAGTAAGAATCTTCCTTCAAATACTTTCTCATACTCTCTCCTTCAATCTCCCTTTAGTTTGTACGAAGACCAATTGACAAAAAGATTACAAGACAGTTTTAAGTGGACCTTTTATATGAAAGACATGAGGAACCATCTAAAAAATATAGTTTTTCAAATCTTTACGTACTCGATCGTCCCGTATGATCAGAATTCATAAGTACAAATAATGTTAAACTGTTGCGTACGAACTCAATGTGCATTGGTATGAAATTCCTTCGTACCCGATCATCGTCCCATATGAACCTAGTTTGTATGGTACGAACAGTTATTTCAAAGGTTTATTGGGACAAAACTGTAGGACGGCCCATACATTTAAGGAATAGAGGAAATCATCCTAGGACTAATGTACAAGTTCGTTTGGACGAACAGAACGAAGCATGAGTCCAGAGAACCTCTTCTTAGGATGAACAAGGTAAATCTTCTGGACAATTAGTTTAAGTCAAGGGTCCAGAGGACATCATCCAAGGAAAAATAGAACACTTCGTCTGGATTAATAGTTCAAGGTAAGAATCCATAGGACATCATCCAGGGATGAATAGAACACTTCGTCTGGATGAATAGTTCAAAGTTAGAATCCAGAGGACATCGTCCATGAATGAATAGGACACTCCATCTGGCCGAATAGTTCAAAGTGAGAATCTAGAGGACATCATTCAGGGACGAATAGGAAAATTTGTCTGGATGACCAGGACTTAGAAAATTTTTCTCACTTTCTGTTCATTTCATTGCTCTCCGAGGGGTATAACTGACCTGATTGTCCCATACGAACATGGTTCATCCCATACGATCAGCATAAGAAATTGTGAATTTTAATGTTCTCCCCCGGTTTGTGTGTGCTGAGTTACTTAATTACAATCAAACTCACTCTGACTCAAGTAAAACAAATACATACTCCAAGTTACAAATAATAAGCAGATCTTTGATTTGAAGTTTTCAACAATCTGGAGTATAATTTTTCTGAAATGTTAGTCCACACAAGAGCCAAAAACACTTCTTCCAAAATGTGTTAGGAGAAATTATTAATCAATACAATAATATTTGGAATCATCAAAATAAGAAGTTGTAAGAATATAAAACATGCAAAAGCTAAGTAGCAACTTTTTAACACTTCCATCAATTGATTTAAGTTCTTATGCCTAGCTCTACTTCAGTAAAACATTAATTTGAATGCTCTATTCAACTTGATGTTAAGGATATGGAAAAAACTCCCAAAAGATTCCTTGTTCCATTCTTTCCTCATCACAGCTGCTGAGGTCGGAATAGATGCCCAAACATCTTCAAATTTGATGTTTCTTTTAGCAACTGGATTAAGCTCTATGAGATTTAGTAAAATTGGACAATGATCTGATGCAACTCTAGGTAAGTGTATAACCACCATACAATGGGAATAATTTATAGAAGCTGAATTTAGAAAACATCTATCCAATCGTTCTAGATTCGAGAACCACAAACCTTATTATTACACTAAGTGAATTTGGGGCCAATCACCCAACATCATGAAAGTCATTATTAGACCAAAAAAAAAAAAAAAACATCATCTCGTTGGGACCTTAGGAAAACAAAATTCTTTTCCCTCCCATCTTGTCCTCTTTGGAAATTAAACAATTAAAGTCTTCAGCCACCACAATAAGCAAGTCTTTGGTAGATTAAATTTCCAACCTCTCCTAAAGATCCCTCCTTTTATAAACATCCTTGTTTCCATAGATAGAAGAAACCCTCCAAGTACTTTTAACTCCTCAATCTCGAATTGAGAAGAAGATTCCAAAATAGACAATGCAACCATATTATACTTCCATAGGACAAGGATACCTCCAGACAAGCCATCTATTGGAACTTGGAAAAAAAATCCCAGTTTGTACCAATCAACAAATTGACTTCCTTCCTATTAATAGAAGACAACTTAGTTTCCAACAAACCCATTTTAAAAAATACCATGACCCTTAAAAAACTCCTTGAGATATAGAGAAACTTTCTTTTTCCTAGCTCCTCTATAATTCCAAAAAGCAATAAAAGAGATCATTGAATGAGTGGGGAAGAGATCACCGCTCTACCTTTTAGTTCCCCATATGATCTTCTGCTCATAGGAGCAAAATTAATAGGACCCAACCCTCTTAGTTATTTAGAGCTTTTCTTCTTAACATATTAGGAGCCACATTCCTTAAAAACCAAGTCAGCATTCATAATATCAATAATCCCTTACTGAGGACCAACTCCCTTTCCTCCATTACCTGCAGCAACCTCAAGAGACAGCACATCATTATTTCGAGAATAATTATTTTGTCTTCCTCAACAATGTCATTTAAAATTTTAAATTTATGAAGGATGTAAGGATTAGAATCCATACCTACTTCAATTTTGGGATCAACCTTTTGCAATGAACATTCCTGCATTAGAACAGTGTGAGGAGGTGAAACATCCACCCCTCCTAGATCTAGCTCTGGAATACCTCCACCATTAGATACCTTAGCAGCTTCAACTTCCTTTCCATAGAACTAGGATTCTTAAATCCCATTCCTTTCCTCACAACATCCTTCAATGGATGGGGAACAATCATCATGAATACAAGATTTTTATTCCTTCTTTTCCCATAGTTGTCATGTATCCATGGTCCATAACCACCTTTAATAGCACCAGCAACATCAACCACATTTTCATCAGCAACTTTGAAAATTAACCACCTCAGGGGTAATTTCTAAATTATTCGATATTCTCTGGTTATTTAGAAACATGAATTACCTCCAAGCTATTCTCCAAACAATCCTTTTTTTTTGAAGAAATGCTAGAATCAATATTATTAATAGAAATCAAGAAACAAAGCAAACTATGACAAGGAACACTTGTCACATTCCTCCTTTAACAAATTAAAGAAATAAGGAGGAACCTTATTGCAATCTAATCTATCGCTAATGAAATCATATTCACTAGCAATGTTGGCATAACAATTCGCTAGCTTATTGCAATCCCTATTCACAACTTGAATGATAACTTGATTAAAATTTCTTAAAAAGTAAAAATCACCTTGTATGGTTCCGTCTTCATAGAAATCCTTTTTGCTAAGCATTTCCTTCACAAACTTCATAACATTGAAGTTATCTCCTTCTATGATAATATCTTTTGCTTCATACATCCAATCTTGAATAAGCTTCCTTAAGGATAGAATTGCGTCCATCTCTAATACCGAACAATCCCAGTGAGTGGCTTTAAATCCAAAGGAAAATAAAATTCTACCTTTGCAATCTCTTATGATTCCGCCAATTCCTGACTTCTATGAACTATGTAGAGAAGCATCAACATTAAATTTAATCCAATAGGTTGGAGGAGGATTCCAAGTAGATGAATTCAGGCTAAGCCGATTAGAGTCCCAGTTGACCAAAGCAAGATTAATGGAATTTGAAGAAGAAGCCATGCTGACAGCATTAGCTGCTATCAAATTAACACTATCTTCTTTGCTACCATGTATCATTTTATTCCTACTTTTCCAAGTAAGGAATACCAAGGTACAAAATAATTTACCCATAAAAGAGTTAGATTTGAACATAAAGAGCAATTCCTTGTAGCATATATCCAAGCTGGAGAAAATCGGCAAATTATAACCCCACCTTTTAATAATTTCATTAACTTTATGAAGGAAGGAACACTGGATTGCTATATGTTCAGCATTTTCCACATTACCACAACCTCTTGGACATCCATTTTTGTTGATAAGTCTTCTATACATCAAGAACTCATTAGAAGGAATAGAGTTATGATCTAGTCTCCACCAAAACAATTCCACTCTTGGGCTTAATTTAAGGTATCTTAACCATTTCCAGTTTTTATCTTCAACTTCAATGCTCCTGCTGTGATCTGTAATCATGCCAGAAATTATTTTACTCGAGAGCTTGAATAATAACTCCCGCTCATATGAAAGAAGTTCTCTATGAATAGGGATAGTAATGATCAATTTAATAAGTTCTTCACCAAAAACTTATTTTAATTTTAAAATGTCCCAGCCACCATCTTAGATAAATGCATTTAGAGTACATTGATCATCTTGAAGTTCAGCCACAAACGTTGGCCAACACTCAATGCTTTTGTCTAATAACCAGATATCCTTAGACATGTTCCCTTTTTTACCATTTGCTATTTTCCACCTCATAGTTTTCTTCATGAATTTGGCTCCATTGTTGATGATCTTCCAAGTTGAAGATCTCCCATAAGAGTTTTCTGAATTCCAGAAATCTTTTCCATATTTTGTAATCAAATTTCTATTCAACATGGAGTTTGGTTTTGAAATAAGGTTCCAAACAAATTTATCCCTCCAAGGACCAATTTTACCAACAGCAGATATCACACCTTGTCCTCCCCACCTTCTTTGCTTGCATAACGTTTCCCAATCAACATAATGAAGACCTTTGCTTTTATCAAATTTCCTCCACAAGAAATCTCTACTCAATTTATCTAATTCATTTAGAACTCCCTTTTGCACTAAAGAATGAGTAGAAATGAATATAGGTAGAGTTAAAAGTGCTGATTTAATAAGAAGAATCTTGCCAGACAAAGACAGAGACTGTTTCCCCCATTTACATAATTTATCTAAAGCTTTTTCAATAAAATATTGAAAATCAGCATTAGATAATCTTCTCAATGCCATTCTTACTCCCAGGTAATTTAGCTCCTTCACTTCTTTAAAGCCCAAAACTTTAGTGAGGGATTTGGATCTAGGTCTTCCAATTGATTTCCCAAAAAGGATTGATTATTTCAGTACATTTACCTTCTGACCCATCCAACTGCTATAGTTCTTCAAGATATTCAGAATTGTCTTGGCACATTTATCGTTTGCTTCAGAAAAGAAAATAGAGTCATCTGCATATTGCAAATGAGTAATTTTTTCCCCAGCTAGAGCAATTTTGATGCCAATTCATTTTCCTTTTTTATTGAAAGCCTCACTCAAAAGCTGGGAACAAAGAATGAACAAAATCGGAGATAATTGCCAACCTTGCTCGAAACCACATTTTGCTTGAATCCATTATGTATTATTTCCATTGATAATAATAGTGTAATTCGTATCAATTACACATTAAAGTAAATAATTTAAGAATTTCCAAGGAAACCTAAGGAATTCTAAAATTTGCTTCAAGGTTTCCCATCCCATACAATCATAGGCTTGCTCAATATCCACTTTGATAGCCTTCAATCCTTTTTTGCTTTAAAAAATCTAAATTTATTAAAGATTTCTTGGGAAAGCAAAATATTATCAATATTGATCTACCTTTAACAAAGGCTACTTGATTTTCATAAATCAGTTTAGGAATAAAGACCATCATTCTATTCAATAACATTCTTGCTACTATCTTGTAAAAAGATTTGCATAGTCTTATTGGTCTATAATTGGAAGGAATTATGGAATTCTTCAATTTGTAATCAACACAATAGCAGCATCCTTCCAATCTTTGCTCATAACACTGGAATTAAAGAATTGACAAATAGCCTTCCACACCTCCTCTTTAATAAAGTTCCAATAACATTTAATAAATGAATAAGAAAGGCCATCAAATCCAGGTGCAATATTACCTTCCAATTGCAGAATAATAGAATCCATCTCTTCTTTTGTGAATTCAGCCAAGAGATAGCTCCTATCTTAATCTCCCAGAGTTTCCATGAACCTCGGCCAACCAGAAAGCTTACATCTTCTATATTTCCATTTGTCTTTAAAATGATCCAACAAAACTTCTTCAATTTTGCTTTGCTCTTCCCCAAGAATACCACTGCAATCCTTAATTTGATTGATAAAGTTGTTGTTCCTCTTGGCTGTAGCAATCCCATGAAAGTATTTAGAGTTAGAATCACATTACTTCATCCATTTAACTTTTGCTCTGTCTCCACCAAGTGCTGAGCCGACCCAAGGTAGAGTTTAAATCTAAAACTTTTGATTTTAGTAGACATATTTTTTCATCTGATAGGCTACCTGAATTAGCCTCTTCTTCTTGCATCTTCAAGATCTCTTCCTAGAGTTTTTCCTTATGTTTATTCAAATTAGAGTGTTTTGCTTTACTCCAGTAGAAAAGAGCCATCGATGCTCTTTTTGACTTCAGATTCAACACTTGCACATCGTCACCTCCTACAGATTTTTTCGAGGAGCTTGTCACTATAGAGTAAGACGCTGGAAAAGTGGCCCAAATTTCTTCAAATTAAATTTGTTTCCTCATAATAAAACCTTTATTAAAGATTTTAATTAAAATTGGACATTGACCAGATGCTATTCTCCCCAAGTGACGAACCCCCACAGGTTGAATCATTGACAAAGAAATAGGATTTAGAAGATAACAGTCTAATCTTTGTAAGATACTTGCTCCTCCTTTCTTGTTATTACACCAAGAGAATTTCGGTCCGATAATTCCAGTATCATGAAAATCACACTTGTTCATTAACAAATTCATATCTTAAGGCCTTTGAGAGAACACAAACCTCTTGCCACCTCTTTTTTCCTCTTGAGATAACACAATTAAAATCACCTCCCATGACGAAAGGGAGATGTGTGTCCGAGACAAATTCCAGAATTTCTCATAAATTCCTTCTCTTGTACACTTCTTTGCTTCCGTAAACTGTTGCCATTAGCCATTCACCTTTGCTTAGAATTTTGAAAATACCCACTACTACTTGTGAAGAAACATGAATCACAGAAAAAGAACCAAATGTTCTTTCTCAATAAATCAAAATGCCGCCTGACATTCCTTCAGCTGGAACACTGAAATAGTCCTAGTTAACTCCTATCAAGGAGTTGATTTCATTTCTGTCAATTAATGAAATCTTGGTTTCTACCAATCCAAAAAGAAAAATATCGAATTCTTTAACGAATTCCCTCAAATAATGAGAGGCTTCTTTTTTCCTAGCCCTTCTACAGTTCCAAAATGCAATGGAAGTCATTTATGATAAAAAATGGGATTGCTCCCATTCTTATTCATCTTGTTCAATTCACATTTCCTTCTTTGATATAAGATGTTATCCTTGCCCAATGATTTGAGTTCTTTGTGAAGCTTCACCTTGGCTTTGACAGATTCTATTTCTTATTTAACTGGACCTAAAAGCTCAGATGGCTTATCTTCGGGCAATAATTCTCCTTCTTCAACTTCATTTGATACATTTTCAAAATAAACTTCTTCTCCTTCAATGCAAGAATTGAGGATGCTAAATTTGTTAGTAACTTCTGTAGGTTTTGCTGAACAACCTACCTTCTCAAAATCAGGATTTACAAGATTGATGGCATCCAACACAGTATTATCCTTTATCAATTCTGACTTACCACTGATAATTTCAACTGAACGATTTATTTCAACTACTTCATTCACAGCTTCAACAATTGCTTCTAAATTAGGGATATGATTTACTATAACTGTATGATCCACTGCTTTCTCTTTATTAAATTATGTTTTCTTGACAAAAATAGCTTTTGTTTTGTTGGGCTTGAAAGCATTATGATTGACCCTTCCAATTTTAGGCAAGAATCTCCTCCTATTTTTCATGACCATAGTCCAAGGACCATAGGCATCATCGTTATTATCTACATGAGGAATAGAATTTGATTCAACATCAACACCTTCTTTAAATGAATCTTTCATTAAGCTGATAGAATTCAATTCCTTACAATCTCCCAACAGATGTTACACCTTACCACATTTAAAGCAAAATGTGGATACCTTATGATATTCCACTTTCTGAAAAAACCGACCACAAGATCCTTCCACCCAAACTTCTGAAGATAATTGTTGGTGTAGAGCCATGCAAACGCATACCCTGGCATACTCTCTTTTGCTCCACTGAAACATATTTCCATCAATCCATAAAGGATGGCCAACGATAGATGCTATTCTCACTACATTCTCTTCATCCCAACACATTAAAGGAAGGTGATGAAACCTTACCCAAATTGGAGTAGTCAAACCTTTAAAGGATGAAGGAGAGAACATTGGGGACCATTTGTCTATTTCCATTATATGGTAATTAACTTACCAAGGGCCTCCTTCTAAGATTTTTTCCACTCCTTCCATTTCAGAAAATGAACATAAAATCCATCCGAGCCCAATTAAAGTTATATGAAACTTCCCAATAGAATTCCATTGCCGCCTGAAGTCACTGACAATCAAATTGAAAGGAAGATTCCTTCCAAAAACCTTCACTACCACAGATTTTTGAAGTTTTTTAGAATTCATTTTAATATTTGATTCATTGAGAAAAATAGCCTTCCCGTCTTCAGAAATAAGGGAATCGTCTCTAATGAAATTCACCTTGATGTTGGGTTTCCTGACCCAATGATTGTTAGTTTGATTCTTAACTGATTCCAACATCTCTTTTCCTTCTACTATAATATTACAAACATCTCGGATATTTTCCTTAAGTTTCTCAGAAAAGGAGACGTCTTTCTCCTGAACCAGTAGATTGGCATTGACGTTGCTGAATCTGTAAACAAAAATTTTCATCTCTGAAGAGGATGATGCTTCATTGTCAATGGATTTTCTCGAAGGAGATTTAACTCCAGTCAATTTAGGTAATTTAACAGAATAAAAAAATTGCCACATCCTTCCCTTTCTCGATAACTGGGGGAGATTTCTGCTGGATAACCATTAAAAGTTCCTTGATCTGAATTCCACCTTTGAATGACCTGTAATGAACATTAGACTGATCAAGATGAGGGGAAAAACTTTTAGGTGGTTTCCAGTGATCATCAGTGACCGCCATTGCCGCCAGCGTCTCTAACGGAAAGACCACCAAAAAGACGGGCGTTTGAAATTTTTGAAAAAAAAATGAGTTTTCTTCCTTCCTTTCCATGAGCTTCTCTCTCTAGCTTCTCATGAAAATCATCATTACCAAACAATCCTTTTTGAAGTGTTCAATCTTGCTATAATTGAAGCAGAGATTAGAGATTCTTTCATATTCAATCCTCTGAAAGAATTTTCTTGAGCTTCCATCCACCCATACACCCAATGAAAGTTTACCATCCAACTTGATACGAATACAAATCCTTGCAAATTCCCTTCTTCCCCATTGAAAAATGTTCCCATCTATCAAATATGGCTTACCCACCATTTATTCAATCATGTATATATTTATTTCATCCCAACTTTGTAGGGGAGATGAGGCATTTTATTCCCTATAGTAGCAGTTAAACCCTTTAATGAGGTAGGAGAAAAGGTTGGTGAGCATCTATCAATTCCAATGATATGTCCATTAACATACCATGGACCATTAGAAAAGATTGATTAGAAAGATTTTAGCTCATAAAACAAACATAAAACCCATCCCATACAAAGCACTGTGAGATGGAACCTACCAAACTGAGAGCATTGCCTTCTTAATTACAAACTAATGAAAGAAAAAGGAGCATTATCACCAAATACATTGATCGCCAATGAGTTCTGATTATTTTTTTAATTTTCCAATTTATTTTGTAAGTGAAGCTTCACGGTTGAACCATTATCAGTAAACCAATCTCAAAAATCCAAATCCATGACTCTTATATTTTCCTTCTTACTCCAAGTTTTATGTGGTACATTAGTAGTGGTTCTATTGGAGCTCCAGCCAAACCTCCAGAAACATAATTTTCAGCCTTTAGCAGATCCAAAATTATTTCTTCCACCTTTGAAGAGCCATTTACTTTGCTAGAGCTTTCAATACCACTTTCCAATATACCAACCCATACATCTTGATCCACGTTTGAGATGATTCCACCCAAATCAACAATTTTAGAAGCCTATCCTTCAAAAACCCTAACCACGGGATTGTAATTTCCAACTTTTTTCATTAAATAACATGCCTAGTAGAAGAACAAA